>BPLR01005294.1:0-134359 GCA_021605095.1 Caerostris extrusa | reverse complement strand
GTTAGGATGGTGTTACTTTTTTATCTCAGATGCCACCTGTGAGGTGTTAGATTAAATTTAAGGTAGTAAAATATGAGTACAATGTTGTAGACGCCTGTGATGCACTATGGGTAAAGTCGAGTCTGCCGAATATCTATATGTCATTCTAGAATCTTCATTCTGAACCTGCCATGCTAATGGTGAAAACCCCCAGGTTGCTATAGAAACCTTTTTGACAGCTCACAATGTTTGATATGATTGAATCGGTGTAAGGTACACAGAGGTTAGTCATCTCAACAATGCTATATTTTTTACCTAAGAGAGCCTTTTTACCTGCCACAAACGGGTTTCTACATAAGTTGATATAGTGCCGCATATGGTTACAGTTTTATCTCACATCAGCAAAAGAGACATCATGGTGCGTTCGTTTTAGGAAGCGTTATGATAGATGGACAAACTGATTAAGTTGTTGAAAGCAGATAATTTTAAATTAGCTAGTCATCCTGACTTACAACCCTTTGTTTCAAAATGACATCTTGATATTTATGGAAGTTAAAGACTGATAACATCGGTCTCGTATTGTTGAGCAGTTTCTTATATAAGAAGACATCATTAGAATGGCTTTCCCAGCCTATGTAGACATGATCCTCTTATTTAAATCCCGTTGAGCATGCAGGGGGTGTTTTGGAGAGACACTTTTCGTCACTACGCTATATGTTGATGAATACATAAATAACTGAAACAGGTGCTCAACTTTTTGGATAATATAGTATTAAAAATGCACGACTTCAAACGAACATTGTTGTTAAGAAATCTCTTAACAATCATGTGTCTCTTGTTCTCCCTCTCGGATGATAAGCATTTGCATCAACGCTACTCTTCGATAAAACTTTTATTAAATTACATTCTGCATGTGACCTTAATTTTTTGCGTTAGAGGCTTTCTTCATTTTTGAAGCTTAAAATTCCGCCTCTAAATCATGCATTTCATGATTCACAGGTGATCGTTTGAGGAATTATGGTAAATATAACAAACAATGGTTTAATACATCTTTGAATTATATAATGCTTTATTTTATTCACCCGTCATTAATAATTAAAATTTACCCACCTATTTGTGAATTCTGATACATTAAATTAAATTTTTCATATTGGAAGTATATTGATAAAGTTTGCCTTACATATTTAAATGATGGAACATAATGTTGTTGTTGTTGCTTATAATCCCCGACAGGGTCTATCTGTTAGACCTAAATCATAAGTTCATAAACCTCTAAAAAGTCAAAAATAGAGGAGGTTCAGATAAAACCTTATCCAGTGTAAATCAAGTCAGTTTAAAATATGAACGGGCGATGCTTAAGCAGTAATGCACTTGGTGGAGGTCCCAAAAATCTTCTGCCGTTATAGTTTCTTTAAAGATTCTTAAAGTACCCACGGGCAAAACGTGATTAGTAAGTTTGTTGGTTTCTATGACCCCCAAAAGGCAGGACACCACCAGGGCGATCTTTCGTGGTCTGGAGGAACATTCTAGAGATCCTTAATTGCCTTCCCAGACTCTGTGTGGTTTTTCACTACTGTTAACTTTTGCACACTTTGAGCTATTTAGACCGGGACATACAGCTTAACGTGATTCCGAACTACTAATAAATATCCATGCCACCACCAGAATTCGAACCGGAAGCCTGTGGTACCAAAGGCCAGAGCGCTGGGCTATTGGTCATCAAGCCGCTGCCACTTCACTATAAATGTGAAGCATATCGGACTGGAAAGTCTCTGAAGAAACAACCTGCTGTAGAATCCACAATCTCGTTGTCGTTAATGCCGACATAGGAAAGCCGATATATATAGTATATCGGCATTATATATCGGCCGATATATACATCAACTGAATGTGCACATCAGGAATTAACTGAAAGTCTAAAAATAGAGCATAATAAAATTAATAAATAAAGTTATTTTTTATATCAATAACTTTATTAAATTGTTGACATTTTGAAAAATGATTTTTTTGTTTTCATTACTCTTTCTTAAGTATATATTCTAATAATACAATACTGAGAATTTGCAGAAAAGAAAAAAAAAAGGTAAAAAATAATAATAACCCAAATAAAATTGTTTCGAATTCCATTTCAGATACTTGTTAGCAATTTAAAAGTTTCCACTTAAAATCAGATTTAAGGCTCAATAAATAAGAAATATTGTAAATAAATCATACCAACAAGTAATTATGAAATCGAATATATTACATTTTGAGCCATTCAATTACTTTTATTTATAGAAAATCACTACATATATCCATTACAGTAATTATTCCATCAATTTTCATTTGAATATCGTAAACAACATTCCAGACTATTTTAAGATAATCCTTTTTTTTTTGTAGGAAAATATGCCATGAACCATATTTAATTAACAAGAATCCGAAAAATGTTTAAATGTATGAAAACATCAAAACAACATTTCAATTTCCATTCGTTCTCTACAGGTTTATTTTTTTTTATTGTCGCTAAATATATTCACAAACATTTTTACTTTTTGAAAAATTGAGGTGACATTTAATAAGTTTATGTAAATATCCTAATCAAATAAGCTGTCGAGATTTATTTGACACCATTGATAAAATCTTGCTTTATTTAGTGTGTATTTTTAATGATGGAAAATAATATTTTGCTTGAAAAATTACTCATTTTTATGTCGCTATTAAAGTTGAGCATGATGTAACGTTGTAGCTGCTTGATCGTTAAAAAATATTCTGTAGTTTAATAGTAATACATTAAATTAATTAAGTATGTGTCTGTAGAATTCGTCACCATTATTTGTTATTTATTATCTTCAATCTTGTTTTTTTTTAGCTATTGAATGGAAATATGAACATCCGGTTTAAAAGCGGAAATGGATGAATCTATTACTTGCTAGGGTGCATATCAGATAGATGCAAAATGCAAGTTTGAAAAGAAAAAAATTACTATTTTGTGCAATTGGTTTCATCTTTTTTGATAATACGTAATTTAAAATTTTAATTATTAACAATTATATTGATTTTTATTGTAATGTAAACATATTCGAAATTACCTTTTTTCCCCTATTACACTGTGTGCTTAAATGTAGGGACTTGGCAGCTTTCCAATTTTGCATGAGGTAACTTGTTGGACGTCGCTCTTCAAGTACAGTGGTAGCCAAAGGTTGTGTGTATCTTTTGCATATTTTTTGTAATATGGGTAGTAATATCGGATGTTTTTTTTTTTTCCGACTGTAATTCTCAACTCAATTCTTAGTTCCATTTACGTAATTCTTAATTCTTGTCCATTTATGTAATTTTATCTAAAGACTTTTCCTTTCACAGTTATAAAAATTTGTAAATTTCATCAAAGTGTCATCACGGTTTAAAATTTATAGTTCTAAATGAGCATCAATAAAACTCATTAATTTTAGATTTCATTATTTTTTGACATTTTTAATAAAAATATTAAACAATTAAATTCTCCTTTTAATTGGCCAATCAGGTGATGTAATAGTGTCAAACATTTTTTTTTTTTCTAGTGGGTTAAATTGGATTCCCACCAATTAGAAGCCTGAAGATACTAGATCACGCTTCTGGATCACGCTTCTTATTGGCTGATGATCACGCTTCTGATTGGCTGATGTTCTATGGTGTGCGATTTTAATATCTGGCGAAAATACAGCTTTGTTAATGCAATATTTTTTTCTCAGGAAGCCATTTCAGCTATGCATTAGAATATAGTATACTAAAAATAAAAGTATCATCTATAAAAATAATTAATTAAATTTATAATATCTTGAAAATAAACTGAAAAAGTTTAATAGTTATACAATATTACATCAATAATTATATGCAATTTTTACACGCTATATAAAATTGTATGCAATTCGAATGAAGTGATGTAAAATCTTTAACAATGCCTTTAAATTCAACAAAATGCGTCTAATCCAATGAAAAAGTAAGTATCCGGTTTAAAAGCGGAAATGGATGAATCGATTACATGTTAGGGGTGCTAGGCAGGCACATGGAGTTCATAGCAATTTTAAATGCAAAAAAAAGTTATGCATTAGACATAGCATTATGCAACATTAGCTAGTGTGGAATTTTTTTAATCTAATGTTTCTTTGTATTTTTTTAAATTAAATTTTCAGTGAAATTTAAAATGTTGATTATTAAAAATTAAAACCATGTCTATTACAATTAAAACCTCACCAAAATTAACTTTTCCGCCTAATACAGCACCGTATGTTTTGAATGGCCGTTTACCAATTTGGTTGGATGATATATGGACATAGTATTAAATTCAAAATTATTATTGAAATGTGAGATACAGGAAATTATAATAAAGAAAATTAATTTGCAATATTATTGTTGTAGAAAAAAGGGTCTCTATTATAGATCAAACTTTACAAAAATAATAAATTAAAATATTTTATAATCAATAAGAACTTTATTTATTATTAACAAACGTGTTAAGCTGATAACTTAATTTTCCAGTTATTTTGAAAATTAGTCAACGGATTTCTGATTTTTTTTTAAATTCAATATTTATATAAAGACTCCCTCTTTTTAAACAAAATATTGAACTGCTGAGATTTAAACTATTCAAAGTAAAAATCACTCAAACATTTTGACTTGGAAAGCAAATATCATGGTTTTATTAAAAGAAATTAATAAAGATATATTAAATTCTATCAGTTAAGAAATTTGAAAATGATGTGCAGCAAAGGTGGGATTATCCATTTTATCTCTATGAAGGAGATTTGAGATTTTTACCTGATAGCTTGTTTGTCACAAATACAATTAATAAAGTCTAATTACTTCCAAAAGGGATGATACATTGATGCTTACAAAAGTAGAAATATTAGAATATAATTAACTCTCATTCAAAGAAGATAAAGCTCAAACAAAAATCAAAAACAAAGCTAAAGTAACATATTTTTTAAGGATAACTTATTAATAGGCAGTTTTTCAATAAACATTACTTACCGTCGAATATATTAAATTCCTTGAATAAGTAAGTAATAATTGTCTGCATTTTATGAAACTATTGCTGTTTTAAAATAAGAATGACATCTTTTATTTTCTTGTTGATTTATTAAGATTTCCGAAGACTTTCTAATTGGAGTCTCCATTAATTAATCTACATTTTCAAGAGAAATATGATTTGAATGCATTTGATTTGCATATTTCTGTAAATTTCAATTCATTTCAATTAAAATGATGCAAATAAATTGCTTTGTATTCTACTCTTCAAAATAGTAAACTTTTGTTTGTATTTTTTAATGCGAGACAATCACCAACCTGAAACCAGTGTGCATGTTTGTTGTTAATTCTGTAGTAAACATATGCGCAGTAGAAATGTAGTCAACACTATTATACTAAAGTATTCCGCCCCTACTTATACGAACCCCTGATTTATGATATTTTTTCAAATTTTGCATTTATATTGCTTGAGTTTCAAATTTTTTACCTTATAAATTTTTGCAATTATTTTAGCTTTATTGGTCGAAGTAGTGTTGCCATGGAAACCTCTCGTTGTTCAATTGGCTTATCAATTCTATGACTGCAGAATTATTTAAAGAACATTAGTTTTTACATGCTTTATAAAATTGTATACAATTCGAATGAAGTGATGTAAAACTTTTAACAATGCCTTTAAATTCGGCAAAATATGTCCAATTCAATAGAAAAGTAAGTAGTTTCTTTTTAATATTATGAAATTTAGAATTTTAGTGATTAAAAATTGAAAATATATTTGTCCCAATTAAATCCTCACCGAAATTAACTTTCCCACCTGTTGTTTTACCTCTTTTTTGAATGGCTATTTACCGATTTGGTCTGACAATATATGGGCATAGTATAAAATTCAAAATTAATTGTTAAAAAAAAATTGAAATGTAATTAGTTTTCTACAACAATTTATTGGTATTTCCTGAAATAAATACCAATAAATTGTTGTAGAAAACAGTATCTCTATTGTAAATCAAATTTTTCGAAAATAATAAAATAAAATATTTAATAACAATTAAGTACTTTATTGATTCTTAACAAACATGTTAGTCTGATTTAATTTTCAAGGTATTTTAAAAATTAGTCAACGAATTTCTGATAAAAAATTTTTAAACTTTTCAATATTTACATAAAGACTTAATTTTTTTAAAGAATGTATTGAAATGATGATTTAAACTATTCAAAGCAAACACTCAAATGTTTTCAATTGAAAAGCAAATATCAAGGGCTTATTTAAAAAATAAAAATTGATAAAGAGATATTAAATTCTAACAGTTAAGAAAAAGACAAAGCTAAAGTAACATATTTTAAGGATAACTAATTAATAGGCAGTTTTCAATAAACATTACTTACCGTCGAATATATTAAATTCTTTGAATAAGTAAGTAATAATTGTATGCATTTTATGAAACTATTGCTGTTTTAAAATAAGAATGACATCTATTTATTTTCTTGTTGATTTATTAAGATTTCCGAAGACTTTCTAATTGAGTCTCCATTAATTAATCTACATCTAATGCATTTTTGATTTGCGTATTTCTGTAAATTTTCAATTCATTTCAATTAAAATTATGCAAATGAATTGCTTTGTATTCTACTCTTCAAAATTGTAAACTTCTGTTTGTATTTTTTTTTATGTCAGCCAATCACCAACCTGAAACCAGTGTGTCATGTTTGTTGTTAATTCTGTAGTAAACATATGCGCAGTAGAAAATGTAGTTAACACTATTATACTATTATTTCGCCCCTACTTATACAAACCCTGATTTATGTGGGTTTTTTTTCAAATTTAGTATTTATATTATTTGAGTTTCTAATTTTTTACCTTATAAATTTTTGCAATTATTTTAGCTTTATTGGTCGAAAGTAGTGTTACCATGGAAACCTCTTAAAAGTTGTTCAATTGGCTTATCAATTCTATGACTGCAGAATTATTTAAAGAACATTAGTTTTTACATGCTTTATAAAAATTGTATACAATTGAATGAAGTGATGTAAAACTTTTAACAATGCCTAATTTAAATTCGGCAAAATATGTTCAATTCAATAGAAAAGTAATTAGTTTCTTTTAATATTATGAAATTTAGAATTTTAGTGATTAAAAATTGAAAATATATTTGTCCCAATTAAATCCTCACCGAAATTAACTTTCCCACCTGTTGTTTTACCTCTTTTTTGAATGGCTATTTACCGATTTGGTCTGACAATATATGGGCATAGTATAAAATTCAAAATTAACATTGAAATGTGAGATACAGGAAATACCAATAAATTGTTGTAGAAAACAGTATCTCTATTGTAAATCAAATTTTCGAAAATAATAAAAATAAAATATTTAATAACAATTAAGTACTTTATTGATTCTTAACAAACATGTTAGTCTGATTTAATTTTCAAGGTATTTTAAAAATTAGTCAATGAATTTCTGATTAAAATTTTTAAACTTTTCAATATTTACATAAAGACTTAATTTTTTTAAAGAATGTATTGAAATGATGTGATTTAAACTATTCAAAGCAAACACTCAAATGTTTTCAATTGAAAAGCAAATATCAAGGGCTTATTTAAAAAATAAAAATTGATAAAGAGATATTAAATTCTAACAGTTAAGAAAAAGACAAAAGCTAAAGTAACATATTTTAAGGATAACTAATTAATAGGCAGTTTTCAATAAACATTACTTACCGTCGAATATATTAAATTCCTTGAATAAGTAAGTAATAATTGTATGCATTTTATGAAACTATTGCTGTTTTAAAATAAGAATGACATCTATTTATTTTTCTTGATTTATTAAGATTTCCGAAGACTTTCTAATTGGAGTCTCCATTAATTAATCTACATCTAATGCATTTTTGATTTGCGTATTTCTGTAAATTTTCAATTCATTTCAATTAAAATTATGCAAATGAATTGCTTTGTATTCTACTCTTCAAAATTGTAAACTTTGTTTGTATTTTTTAATGTCAGCCAATCACCAACCTGAAACCAGTGTGTCATGTTTGTTGTTAATTCTGTAGTAAACATATGCGCAGTAGAAATGTAGTTAACACTATTATACTATTATTTCGCCCCTACTTATACAAACCCTGATTTATGTGGTTTTTTTTTCAAATTTAGCATTTATATTATTTGAGTTTCTAATTTTTTACCTTATAAATTTTTGCAATTATTTTAGCTTTATTGGTCGAAGTAGTGTTGCCATGGAAACCTCTCGTTGTTCAATTGGCTTATCAATTCTATGACTGCAGAATTATTTAAAGAACATTAGTTTTTACATGCTTTATAAAATTGTATACAATTCGAATGAAGTGATGTAAAACTTTTAACAATGCCTTTAAATTCGGCAAAATATGTTCAATTCAATAGAAAAGTAATTAGTTTCTTTTAATATTATGAAATTTAGAATTTTAGTGATTAAAAATTGAAAATATATTTGTCCCAATTAAATCCTCACCGAAATTAACTTTCCCACCTGTTGTTTTACCTCTTTTTTGAATGGCTATTTACCGATTTGGTCTGACAATATATGGGCATAGTATAAAATTCAAAATTAACATTGAAATGTGAGATACAGGAAATACCAATAAATTGTTGTAGAAAACAGTATCTCTATTGTAAATCAAATTTTTCGAAAATAATAAAATAAAATATTTAATAACAATTAAGTACTTTATTGATTCTTAACAAACATGTTAGTCTGATTTAATTTTCAAGGTATTTTAAAAATTAGTCAATGAATTTCTGATTAAAATTTTTTTAAACTTTTCAATATTTACATAAAGACTTAATTTTTTTAAAGAATGTATTGAAATGATGTGATTTAAACTATTCAAAGCAAACACTCAAATGTTTTCAATTGAAAAGCAAATATCAAGGGGCTTATTTAAAAATAAAAATTGATAAAGAGATATTAAATTCTAACAGTTAAGAAAAAGACAAAGCTAAAGTAACATATTTTAAGGATAACTAATTAATAGATAATTTTCAATAAACATTACTTACCGTCGAATATATTAAATTCTTTGAATAACAGATAATAATTGCCTGCATTTTATGAAACTATTGCTGTTTTAAAATAAGAATGACATCTATTTATTTTCTTGTTTTTATTAAGATTTCCGGAGACTTTCTAATTGGAGTCTCCATTAATTAATCTACATTTTCTAGTTTGAATGCATTCCTGATTTGCATATTTCTGTAAAGAATCAATTTATTTCATTTAAAATGATGCAGATGAATTGTTTTGTATTCTACTCTTCAAAATTGAAAACTTTTGTTTGTATTTTTTTTTTTATTGCCAAACATTTCCCCAACCTGACACTAATGCGGCATGCCTGTTGTTAATTCTGCAGTAACCATATACGCAGTAGAAAATGTAGCCAACACTATATATACTGCAGTATTCCCCCTACTTATACGAACCCTGATTTATACTGGTTTTTTTTTCAAATGTAGTATTTTTATTGTTCGAGTTTCTGAATTTTTACCTTATAAATTTTTGATATTATTTTGGCTTTTATTGGTCGAAATAATGTTACCATGGAAACCACTTGTGGTTCAATTGGCTTATCAATTCTATGACTGCAGACTCATTTAAAGAACATTTTATTCCACAATAAATGTTCACGCTTTCTCAACTTTCAGCCATTTGTCTAGTTATAGCTTCTTTTTATTAATGCCCATCCTTTTTTTTTTTTTTTTAATTTGAATTATAACTTCTATATATTCTAGTATGTTTAAATTGTGGAAAATCTACAACTAAAATAACATTTTTGGTTTACCCTCTATTGCTCAATTGCGGGGTATTGCTACATTTGATTCGATGAAACAAATAAAGGAGAATACTTTTTTTTTTTTAAGAATGTCTCATAATCATATCATTTTCTACCCAACGCTTGCTCAAAAAGTGGTAAATCGGAATTATTAGAAACTATATGTTATATTTCTGGCACTCGATCAGAATTTCCGGCCTGTTCAGTCACTTTGCAGAAAAATAAACACCTCACCTTCGACCATCATTTCTTGTCGACTCGTCGCAGAACACTCCTTCTCCAAAACCTTCCTTTAAGAAAATCCGTTAAAAGGGAGGGAGGGGCTCAGCTTACTTTACTTCTCATTCGAATGGACACTTTCTCAGCCCATGGTCTATCGCCAATCACCATGCAGTAACTCATGACATAGTCCATATCCCATCTGTAGTTGTTTCGACCTGTGAAGGTCGAACAGACAAACACTAATTTCATGAGGTCTCATAATCCATGATACCTGATTGTCTGCTGTCAGATTTGAGTGACAGGTTAGAACATGTAGTATAAATATCCACGAAATATCCATGAATATCCCTGTAGTATAAATATCCACGAAATATCCATGAATATCCCTGTAGTATAAATATCCACGAAATATCCATGGATATCCCCATGAATATCCATGTATAAATATCCACGAAATATCCATGGATATCCATGTAGTATAAATATCCACGAAATATCCATGAATATCCATGTAGTATAAATATCCACGAAACTACTCATCTGTTTTCAGATTTGAGTGATAGTTTGTTATTATACCTTCCCGTGGAAACAGAAATGCTATATCTCTTCTCGTGGAAAAATGCTACACTATTAACAAATTGCGTCGGAAAAGCAATATCTTTTTTTCCAAAGAAAATAATGTTTAATTAATCCTGATAAAGAAATCAAGTTATTCACACTAAAGACGAGTGCAAATAAATAAAGTTTAGTAAATTAAGTGTATATCTTGGTAACAGTTTAAAATATAAAACAATAACACATTTAATAAAAATTATCAATAATAATTAATTAAGCCCCATTTATTTATTTAAAATGGCTCTTTTTTAATAATGATTAAAAAATAAAATTTAAAAAGAATTATATATTGAACACAGGAAATTGATTCCAAACACAAATTTTACGACAAAAAAATAAAATATACATTTTTACTCCACTGAATTCAGGCATTTACATATATTATGAATGAATTTAAAAATGATTTTATATCACTGTAAGTATCAATAAATTTTTATATATCATTTCGAGATTTTTACGAAATTTTAACTATCATTTTAAAATATGTGATACAAAAAAATAAAGATAAACAGACTTCCTGTACATATTTTTGTAAAATTTTATTTACTTCTACTACCAGTTATTTTTTTTTGTGTTATACTTAGCCAGACTAAATATTATTTTCATCTTCATGTGAAGCAGACTTCTCCCTTTTTGAGATTTTTCCTTGAGAATAATCCCTACGGATTACAGGGAAGCATAAGAAAAATCCCTAAAGGATCAGATTTCCGTCTTGTCTAATACCCGTCTTAAAAAAATTCCAGTATATTTACTTTAACTCTGTTAGTCAAGATTTGCCAGACAGACCAAGACTCATTAAAAACATTCGTTCATTTTCTAGTGTGTTTTATATTGCATTATTTATAGTGCGATAGAAAACTGATTATAGCAAACAGTTTTACCCAGTTGTGAGATTTATTATTACTTTCAATTTTTTGTAACGCATAGTTTTGCATTAAAGACTTTTACTCACAATTTTTGGATACTGTCTGCTAAAATGTTAGATTATAAAACATAGATAAAGTCCTATTTATGTTTAAATTTCAGTTAGATGTTCATTTTCAAATAAAATAAAAAGAATACTGAACAGTTTGAATTAAAAGTTAGATAGTTATAATTAATTATTTATTAGTAGACTTAGTTATTCGCTAAAAGAATGAAAGATATGTAGCAGATGCAGCGTTACTCAGGATTGGACTACGAGAGCACTTTGCTCCACTAAGATTTGGAACGTACAGTTTCAAGAATGGAATCCAGAAAATTTGAACTATACTACACTTCAAAAACTTACCAACTTACGGATTTATCGCACCCATATTCGGTTTTTTTTATCGAGTTTCGATCTGAGTTTTCCAGTTTGAAAACCCAGTTCATTATCTACGAATCCTATGAGGAGCTGGTAAGATTAAATTCTAGTTTTAAATTTTACTAGCATAAGCAGAGCTAATAAGTTAATATACCATGTCAATACTCTGTGATTACTTATATTGTAGTCACTGTTATTATAAAGGAGTAGACACAATGGTCATGTGACATAGTTTACCACATAGATTGACCACTGCAAACTAATCCTTAAGTGAGTTTCATAGGCTGAATACTAATAAAATATGTTATCATGAATTGTTGAATAATGTTGTTGAATTGTCCCTAAATTGTTAGATTTATTATTACTCTCAATTTTCTGTAACTCATAGTTCTACATTAAAGATTTTCACTCGCGATTTTTGGTCTCCTAAAATTTTGTCTCCTAAAATTTCAAATTATGAAACAGAGATAAAGTTCTATTTAAGTGTGAATTTCAGTTTAATATATCTTAAAATAATATAAATAATAAACTTTTACTTTGATTTTTATATTCAGAATATAATATCAACTTCAATCTATTTCAAAGAATTCCCTATATGTGTTTAATTGTTTCGAATGCATGACAGAAAATCTATTTCATTTTTCTTTTTTTAAAATTCCCCATATATAATGCATATCATTTAAGGCATTTGGTATAATCTCTTTTAAATAATCCATAAAAAAGAAAAACTAAAATTTTATAAAATTATTATCAATATTAAAATAATACCAATGCCTTTCAAATTTCAACTAGAAGCACTTTAATGTCTATATATCACTTCTATAAAGAATATATATCAAATATTTAATACTGTAAAAAATGTATTTAGATTACATTAAAATATTTGTGCGTGAAATATGTAAAAAAATCCATAAAACTTCGTTAAAATTTTGAAGTTATTTGCTAAAATCTTACAAAATCACTTTTAGTATACACAAATCGTTGTAATATTATTAAGCAGATTTAGCATACAGCTATGCCACTGAGTTCCATACTATTCCTAGTTAAGTATGCATTACATTAACTCACGTATTATATAGAGTGCTCCCAAGTTTACTCAATCGGATTTAATAGTGTCCCTTAGAGAACAAGGATATATGTCTGTATACACATGTAAATCATAGTTGTCCTTTAATTGATAGCTTTAAATTTATTGTGGTAATACATCTTCTATTGCATCTTCTATTCCATTAGATGATTTTGATTTCATTCAATCTTTGGTGGAATAATACATACTTGAAAATATTTATTTGTCATATCATATTATTTAATATCCCTTTATTAAAATGACTTTGTAAAAAACAATTAACTCATAAAATGTGTTATTGCCTAAAGGTAATATTGATTTTAAATTTATTTTATTACTAAATTCAAATTAGTAGGGTATTCGCAGTTAAAGTTAATTTCTCACAAATGACAACGTGTAACTAAATATTCAAAATTAAAAAAAAATGTTTATTGATGAATAATTTTGTTTTGGCGTATACAATTGATTAATCACTTTAATTATTTTTTGCAGTTCTTTTATGATAATGGTACAGTTTTCAGATACAATTGCGAATTTTCATGATCATTTTATTAAAATGTTACATATGATTTAATATTTTATTTTTAACTGCCATAATATTTTGTAATTTGATATATATATTGTCTTTTCTTTCTATATATTCCTTTTTCTATTATATTTTTCAGAAATAAGTAATTCATTTAAAGATTTCATATGTAATCTTTACAATGTATACAATTCATGAATCAAATGTGTTAATGTATAATATCCTAAATCGATTGTTTACATGATAAATTTACTAAAAATTAACTTAATTGTGCTTTTATATATTCCTCCATTTTTCAAAATTTTCAAAAATTTCAAAATTTATAAAAACAATAATTTAATTTATTTTGCTTTAATTTTTATAAATGCACAAATAAAAAAAAAAAACAATTAAAAGGCAAATATATACTGTAAATAAAGGAATAAATATTAAAATGGGAAATAATTTATTATCAAGAAATGGGTTTCATTACATACTTTCAGGATGTTAAAGTTTAAAAAGCACACAATTTCTACTTATTTATATAATTTATAAATATACAGAAATAGATAATTACCATGCCATATACCATTAGTGACTATGAAAACAAATTTATTTATAACATTTATTTCAAAATTAATCCCATCAATATAACATTACATTATATTTCACTTTTTTTTTTTTTATGAAGCTGTTTAATAATACAAAATTTTTATTATTTCTACAAGTTTTCTTAATTGAAAACCTTTTAAGAAGAAATTCAAAAATTGTTTAAAATAATTCACTTTCAGTAAGATAGATTAAATAGACTATTCATGTTTATATTATTTCTGTGTTTATTTACTATAAAAAATATGTTTTTACATATAATTTTTTTTCAGTGGCACAGTTAATGATTTTTTCAATCGTTTCAGTTAACGATTGAAAAATAAGTCATAAGTTGTTATTTAGATATTTATGTTATCATTTTCGAATTTATAATGAGCTACTTAGTGGCAAACAATAAAATCATCATAAGTTTTTAGCGAAATGTAACAACAATTTCAGCATTTAAAATAACTTAATGTATCTTATTTAGAATACTAGGCTTTTTAACCTATATGCTATTCTTCACTAGAATAACATAGATTTGGCAAATACAGCTTTATCCAGTGGAGTATTTTACTATACTCACATTGTGACACCGCAATTTTGAACGAATATTCCTATTGTAACATCTCGGCCTATATTAGACTTATAATGACTTCAAGAAGAGTGTCAGTTTGAGGTTCATGGAAACACAAGCATTATATATAGAGGGGGTTAGCTTCCTTCACTTCTCCTTAGAGTCGACACTTCTTCAGCCCATTATCTATCACCAATCCCGATGTAACAACTCATGGTGTAATCCATATTCAACCTGTAGTTGTTTCGAACAGTGAAGGTCGCATATACATTTCCTAATTTCTTGAGTCTCATTACACTTGATACCGAATATCTACTAAAATATTTGAGTGACATGTTATCTGTAGTACAAAACATTAATTTCGTGTAATTTAACTATCCACAACACTGCTTGTCTGCTGTCAAATTTGAGTGATGAGTTATTATTATGTATTTTTCAAAGAATCTACATTCCTCTCTTCTGGGGATGAAAATGAAAAAATTCTTCTTGTGAGAAAATATTGCCACACTCTAATTGTCTCTATTGGGTTTCATTTAATTATACTTTAGAATATCAGCATTCGTTTAGTTGGATATATGCCTACATTTATGCAAGTCAATGTGATATCGTTTTAGTTAGGACTATTTAGATAACATGAAAAAATACATTTTCGTTTGGCAAATTTAAACAAAGGTATTCATTTATATATTTTAATTGTCATATTCATCAATATTTTTTTAACATTTAACAATAGCATCAACAAAATTTCCAACACAAAAACGTTTATTTATTTTGAAAATATAGGTATAAATATATACTCAAACATTAATGAAAAAAAAAATTTTTAATATATCTTATTAAAATTATTAGAAAACCTTTTCCCATACCTTATAAAATATATTTTTTTTTCTTCTTTCTAATGCAGCTGGCAAACACTTAGACAGCTTGGTCTTGGATGCCTTAAGGCAAGCCCTGCACAAACGTTACTCACTTTGCATTACCCAGGGGGTAAGTTTAACTTGAAGATAAGACACGGAGTAACCACTGCCCCGCAACTCTCGACGATCCTATTAGATCGGGACCTACGTTTTAAAGTGGATTCCGAACCACTACAAACATCCATGGCACCGCCGAGACTCGAGCCCGAAACCTGTGGTACCGAGCGCCCGAGCCACTCGGCTATTCAGGCCCCCCCTTATAAAATATAGTTTAAGCATTTAAAAGTACATTTGGAAATACTTTCCCGTTTATTTATCTGAAACTACTTCATATTATCTGTAATTGGGGTACAGAGTGATGGCACTTTATTATAGGACCTCTAGTGCAGAAGTCGTTTGCAGTGCGGGTTCTTGGGCATTAAATGAAAGGCAGTGTCAACAGACGTGACAGGCAGACGACCAGGACACGCAAACTATAGTACATGAATATCGAACCGCCTTCATTATCATTACTTGGAGGTAACATTAACTAGAACGCTCTTATAATGCATGACTTCGACATCATCCGCTAAGACGGTTGACAGTTAACTTCTGATAAGCCGTCATACTTAACTATTACGCTCAGTGACCTGTTTGCATACCATTTCCTGGAATTGGAAGTTGAAAGGCCTGACAGTAGTAGTTTAATTTTAGCCTTGGGGATGTGGTGTAATTGTTCTGTTAAAAGTTTAGGTGGAAACGTATTTAAAATTCAAGTGGCTCGTTAGAAATTAGGTTCGAAATTAATTTAAATATCTTAATTTCTAGTTTTGTTTAGCTTTATTATGCTTCGATGTAGTATGCATTTTGGGGTCAGTTGATTTACACGTAAATGAAATTAAATAAAAAAATTTAAAATTTAAGATAAAAATTTAATTTAAAAAAAAAATTAAATTGTATTTACAAGTATTTAAGAGTATTTCAACAAAATATGAAATTTTGAAGCCTTTTAGAATCTGAATATTCAAGTAAGGCTTAAAAATATTATATATTATGATATTTTTATTATTTATTATATAATATATTATATTATATTAATAAATGGCCTGAATGAGTGGCTAGCGCTCTGCCGCTCGCTACCACAGGTTTCGGGTTCCAGTCCCGGCGGTGCCATGGATGTTTGAATAGTGACTCGGAATCCACTTTAAACCCTAGGTCCCGGTGGATCGTTGGATCCTAGGTGTGTTGGGTGCTGACACCACACACATACGATTAAAGACACAAAAAATAATAATAAATAAATAAATATTTTTTACAATATGTTTAACAATTTAGAGAAATAAAATATAATTCGCATATATTACATATTTTTAAAAATGTTTTGTATTATTGCAGGTTGGACGTGAAAGCATTTAAAGACTATTTAACGAATTTACTGGAAGGATTCCATTCGGGGTGAGAGTCTATAAGCCATCTAATATGCAGGGCTGCGTTAAATATATTTCCTGTCTGAATGAGACACTGCAGATCAACTAAATGTTTCTCAGCGACAGCGGAGGTTGTGCTGTACTTCCTCCCGGCTGAGAGTATCGATGCTTACTGTCTATTTCTGATAAACACCACCAGGGGCATTATTACCAGTGTTTAGCAGAAAGCATCGTTACAGTCAGAGATTTCCTTTTCAACAAAGATATACTTGACAAATACTTTTAATGTTTCTTTAATTTTGTAACTGAAAATTGTGTAACTGCTGTTCCAGTTGTACCTATTATTTGAAATTATAAAACACTTAATACGTATATTTACATGCGGCGTCTTCTTTGCATTCGATGGATGGATTAGTATATTCTGGTACGTCCTGAAACAGGTGTTTTTGTTGATTCATTTAGACAAATATAGGAGTTTTCAAGAACATTTAGTAGGTTGTATATATAACACAAAATACAATTATGTATTTCCTAAAGTGCTAAGTGTAGTTGAAACAAATTCTACCATACTAATGAGGTAGATGTGCAGAATATTCTTTTTTTAATGCAGCTGGCAAACAGACATGGACGTCTTAGATGCATTAAGGCAGGCGCTGCACAGACGTTACTCACTTTGCATTACCCAGGGGGCGCGTGTAACTTGAAGATAAGCCACGGACGCGGAGTAACAATGCTCCCCAACGCTCTACGATCCTATTAGACCGGGACCTACGGTTTAAAGTGGATTCCGAACCATTACACACATCCATGGCACCACCGGGACTCGAACCCGGAACATGTGGTACCGAGCGCCAGAGCGCTAGCCACTCGGCCATTCTGGCCCTAATGCGCAGAATATAAGAAATGCGATATTAAATTACGTATTGGGCAGCCGGAGTAACAATGGAATTAATGTCAAATATTCATATTTTTGAGTATCTATCTTACGAATAATTATTTAAATTCTCATTCATATTCAAACTAACCAAGAGTATTATAATACTTCAAATGTGCAAGTAGCTATTGTCCCTTTTAAAACTTTAGTCGAACTAGGAGACATGTTCGTATTCACTCATGTTTCTTATGCATTCTTTAAACTTTTTCACGCTTCTTCGTTAATGGCGCAATAGCCCCATGGTAGGTCGAGGTCCTCTGCCTACTTGCAGATTCCGAAACATGAGATGTTTTGGTTTTTACGGGGGTAGGATTGTTAGTCCTGCTCTCTACAGTCATATTAGAATGGGGCATAAATAGTCTAGTGTCTAGCGCTTTGGCGCTTGAAACAGCAGGTTCCGCGCTAGAGTCACTGTGGTGCCCTGGATGTGCAATTGAATCCACTTTAAGACTTATATCCCTGTCTCATATGGCTATAGAGCGTCACAGAGCCCAATGAGACTTCTCACCTGCATCATTCCCAATTGTATAACGGCTACTGAACTCTAGGCACAGTGATGCGGTGTGATGTAGTAGTAGTCATAGTAGATCTCAACCAACGATTCTGATGGAATCCATGGCACACCGTGACACCTTCGGGACTCGATCCCGAAACCTGTGGCTCAATAATTTTTATTTACTTTAATTAAAGTGGCAATTTCAATTTCTATGTTGTTCTAATGGAGGTGGCAATACACAGACAGTTAATCTTTATGCCATAAGCTGCTGTTACTCATTTAGCACTAACCGAGGGCATTTGTAGTTTGAAAATATGCTACGGACGCGGTAACATTACCCCCAAAATTTCTACGATCCTATTAGATCGTGCCCTATGATTTAAAATAGATTCCGAACCACTACAAAAATCCATGGTTCGTCGGGACTCGATCGAAACCTGGGGCACTGGGTGCCAGAGCGCTAGTCACTCGGCCATCATGCTCCTTTTTTCACGCTAGCAGGAAGAAAATGTCTGAAATTAAAAAAACACTGAAAATTGGAAGTTTTCATAATTTTCAGTTAATTCAAACAACCAATTTAGAATAGAAATATATTTATTGATTAATATATAATTTTTGTATGTATGTTTCTGAATCCCCTCCACATTTTTTACAGATAGTGAGGAGGAAATATCAAGAAAAAAAAAATATGCCCCACCCTACCTTATGGGATATCCCTCGCAGCCAGACGTCTATTGGCGCTTTTTCTTTCTTAAGGGATATATCAATTTGATAGGGGATGCTTCTGAGACTCTATATGTATGGTGACAAGTTTATGGACCTTTATCTCTTTCCAAATAGAATAAATAAAGCATAAACCTTTCTTAAATACTACATAGTTAAGCTATCCAACTTTGAATTACAATGCAAAACAAAGATAGTTACTTTATGATCACAAGGACATAAAGTAACCTTCTTTGTTGGCCATCTCAAACTAAATATTAATGAACGGAATAGCAGATATACCACAGGAGATATTTTGCTGACAAGAGATATTTTGCCATTGTCGAAAGCGAAAATGTGTCAATAATTACAATGAACACTCGGAAAAATGCAGTAGTGGATGACATGCACATGCAGAAATGAATGACAGAGAGTACGACACCCAGAGAAATATTTCTTCTTTTAATCAACATTAGTGCTCCCTAAACCAGGTGCAACATTTTAAGGGGCTAACCTTCTCTGTGTACAATGTATTGCGTCCGATGTAGAACGTAATCCACAGCTGCGTTTTGAAAGTGTAGCAACTTGTCTTATGCTCTTTTTCGAGAAAAAAAGTGTGTAATGCTACCAACGTGCACAACGAGGTTTAAGTCGAAAGTCCCACGGAGTTAAATTCGGTCAACGGCTATTGCTTCAAAATATATTAGCTGATAACGCCCTCGTGTAACTAAATTGTTGTGAGTAGTAACAATTTATAATATATATATATATATATCTGAAGTGACAAAAGTCATGGGATAGCAATATGCAAATTTTCAGATGGCAGTAGCATCGCGTAGAACAGATATAATGCAGTGCTTCGCAGAGCTTTCATTTCTGTTCAAGTTATTCATGTGAAGAGGTTTTGAGGTGATGATGACCGCACGACGGGAATTAACAGACTTTGAACGCGGAATGTTAGTTGGAGCTAGACGCATGGGTCATGCCATTTCGGAAATCGTTAGGGAATTCAACATTCCCAGATCCACTGTGTCAAGAGTGTGCCGAGAGTAGGAAATTTCAGGCATAACATCCACCATGGACAGCGCAGTGGCCGACCGCCTGCACTTAACGACCGAGACCGGCGACGTCTGCAAAGAGTCGTAAATTCTAACAGACAAGCAAAAACTGCGTCAAATACCCTCAGAAACGCTCAATATTCCTGCAGAAGACTTCCAACGACTTGTTGAGTCCATGCCACGTCGAGTTGCTGCACTTCGCCGGGCGAAAGGAGGACCGACACGATATTAAGAGGTATCCCATGACTTTTGTCACTTCAGTGTATATATATTTGAAGAATTCATCTCCTCATACCTTTCCCAGTCTCACAATGAAATTTGGTTTATTTACGTTCATTAGTTTCAGCTTCAAGTACCTCCAAAAACAGGAAATTTTTAAATTTACGTTGTAACCTTCAAAAAATATATATATGCATATTAATTTGCTTAAGCATTATTAAATTAAATTTTATATTTTAACATGAATTTTTAATAAATTAGAATAAAGTTTATTAAGAAACTTTTCAAGAGAAACTTTTGATTCATTTTACTTAAAAAAGTCATAGAATTCTATTAAAACCCTAATAGTTAAACGACGAGAAAAAGAAGAAACAAAATATTCACACATATGGTGTCGATAGAATCTTAAAGTTAAATTAATCACATTCAGTGCACGAGAGCAATATCTCGCCTGATTCTTAAAACAAATTAGGGAATATTTCTGAAATTATGCATAGTAAGTGCAGAATTATATCAGGTTATTTTTGTATAATATTTTTTTTAGCATGCGTGCGTATTGTTAATATGATGACAATCGGTGCCCAAGGGTTCGGTTCTATTCCCAAAAGTGTCATAGAGGTTGTAGTGCTTCGGCATCCACTTTAAATCGTAGGTTCTGGTCTAATATGACTACTACTACAGGTGAGTTGCTTATTTACAGTTTGGGAATGATGTGAGTGAGAAGTCTGATTGAGCTCTGTAATGCTCTATCGTCATATGAGACAGGGACCTACAGCTTAAAATGGATACCTAACCAGTAATATGACTGTAGAGCATGCAACGTAGGGGCTGACAACCCTACTTGAAAAACATTAATGAAATGTCTCCTGTCTCGAAATCTGCCAATAGACAGACGAACATGGTCCACAACATGGTCTGTAGTGCCAGGGAATTAGTTAGATAGTAAAGAATAATTAATAGATATATTGAGTTCTTCTCGAGAAAATCTTTCCTCACAAAATATGGATCAATTCATAGAGCCAAGCGTTTCGCCGCGGGTGTTATCGTCAATTTATCTAAAGTTTACTAGGTTGCCTTGTATAATGCGCCTTTTTTTCAGAATGGGCGTACCGGTTACCGAGTTCAAATGATTTTAAGAACCACTAAACCTCCATTTTAAAAATTACTTAAAATATTTGCAATATTGAAGTTCCTTAAATTAAATAAAATTTAACAATAATTTATTCATATAAACCACAAAGCTCAGTATTGAACATAAAAGTTTATTTTTCAGTAAGGACGATATGATGACCACTAGAGTACCTCGCAACACCTTTTTTCAGAATAAAACAATTTAACATATGTATCAGACCCATTGAACGATGTTTTTTTAACAAAATAAATAATTATAAAAACTATTTATAAGAGAAAAAACAATTTAAGTAATAATTCTTTTCATATGTAGTGTTATTCTTTCATATAGTGTTATAGTTCTCGTGCTCTAAATGTCACGCGTTAATAGAACGAAAGAAAAATTGTGACAATTATCCGTTCCCGAAGCTTTCCCGTACCATAATCGTTGCTATTGCTTCCTAAATTGCATTCAATAAAGCACTCAGAAGAGCACTGCGATGTTGCTAAATTGTTTTGGCATTATTTTTACGCCGTTTTTAGCTATTATGTGGATTAAGAATATTTATCGATGCGATTAAGCCTTAATACTGGGCGATTTGAGCTAAATTCGATAATTGCTCAAATGTAATCAAGTCTTTAATGATATCGTTGGAAAGTAGAATCGTCGTCAATGGTTTCTGCTCACTTTTTAAAAAGTAAAGCCAATTTAAAAATCATTTTTGTAAAGCTTTTCGATAGATTAATGAACAGTTTTTTTCAAAAAGTATTCAAATTACCTGAGTGAGTAATAATATTCTTAGATTACTGTAAAATGTATCGAAAGTTAACTACTGATATATTTTATCCGTTTTTGTCCATAACTTTACATGCCACAAATACAGTACCTTACCTTTACCTTGCCTAGTTAAGAGAATCGATTTCATTGATGTCCGTAACTGTTTGAAACAGAACTTACGGAGGAATTAATTGTATCCAAAATTTGATTATGGGTTGAAATAGTACATTCCTATTTTTCACTTTTTTGACAAGATTAATACATTCAGATGTCTTCATTAAAATAAATATTTATTAAAAAAAATTGGATATTTTCCTTCTCTATAATTCGAGTTGATGAGTCGTTCATTGTTTTTCACGCTCTACGTTAATAAAAAAGAATAAAGAATGTACCTTCTTCATTAAGCTCGATAATATTCATTTTTTTATGAAGTGAACCATCACCATTCTTGGTGACACAATCACTTTTATTGCCTCTCGCGTTTTCTTTTTAACGAGATTAAAATTTATCAGAATTTTACTTCTAAACTCTTGGTGGCATAACTATTTCCGTTTTTTTTTTTCGCTCTCGTTCTTTTTAATGAGATTAAAATTTATTTACCAAATATGAATTTTATTTACTATTCTTGGTGGCATAATCCTTTTGACGCATTTTCTCTATCCATTTCTTTGTAATGGAATTAAAATTAAATTATCAGAAATGAATTCTACTTAACAAGTCTAGGTGGAGTAATCAATTTCATGTTTTTCGTTTCTCGTTCTTTTTAATGGATTTCAAATTTAATTACCAAAAATGAATTTTACTTACAATTTTTGGTGGCATAATCTTTTCAAGGTTTTCCCTCTCTCGTTTGTTTTAATGCGATTACAATTTAATTACCAGAAATAAATTTTACTCATTCTTGGTGGCATAATCCTTTTCACATTTTTTTCTTTCTCGTTCTTTTTAATGGCATTAATATTCAGTCAGCAGAAATGAATTTCAGTAACAATTCTTGATGTCACAATCATTCCACGTTTTTTTTTTCTTTCTCGTTATTTTTAATGGAGTTAAAATTTAATTACCAGAAATGAATTTTATTGTAGATTCCAGTCAAGAGCTAATAGATAACAGCAGTCAACTCTGTGTAAAAGTTTTCAAACTTTCGCAGCTTATTATATAGATACAAACTATGGTTACTATATATACAAACATTTACATTTTAAGCACGCATTTACATTACGTACCTACATTTCAAGACGCTGAAAAAAAGGGAAACCACTGGAATGTAATGGCGAGTTTACGTTTTCAGCCAAGTCTAGAATATATACTAAATATGAGATTTTGGTTAGAAACAGTTTTAGTTAATGCCAGTAATAGTTAAAACTAATATAAATTTACCGTTAATTTTAACTGCTTATTTCAATGCGCCTTAATTTCGCTATGTGTAGATTATGTGATATCCATGAATACTATCCAACTGACTATAATTTTGAATTTGAGGATGAAATGTGTTTATTAGGAACTTATAATGTGTTTATTAGGAATGAAATGTGTTTATGTGAAATGTGTTTAATAGGAATGTGTTTATTAGGAACTTATAATGTGTTTATTAGGAATGAAATGTGTTTATGTGAAATGTGTTTATTAGGAATGTGTTTATTAGGAAAATTCGTTAGCGCTAGTCACTGATCATTCAAACATTTTCGAAAAACTGAAATATTTGATGATTTTCTTCTAGATTAGGAAGGAAAACTCCTGCGAACTACTTTGCCATACATTTTTTTTTTTTTTTAAGATATATCATTTTCAATTTTTCGGAAGATTTTCAAATTTTTATAAAACGTTTAAGAAGAGAATCTTATTTATCTTTAGTTTCTCAAAAAAAAATAAATAAATAAACATTTAAATATTTGAAAAATATTTATTCAATATTTTCTCATTTATTGCAAACTAGAAAATATTTTTGTCAATAATGTACTAGCTAGATTAAGGGATATCTATCAAAGTAATTGATTCATCGTCGTCTTTATTGGCGCAACAGTCCCATGGTGGGCCCAAGACCTTCTGTCTACTGGTAGGTTTCGACACGGGAGATATTTTCTTTTCACGGGGTAGAGTTGTCGGTCCTACGCCCAAAGCTTTATAGTCACATTAGACCGGGACCTACCGTTTAAAGTGGATAGCAAATCACTACAAACGTTCATGTCCCATCCGGGACTCAAACCCGAGAGCTGTGGCACAGGAGCTAGAGCGCTAGTCAGTTAGCCATCAAGCCCAACTGGTTGAATGTTTTCAATTAAATTGGTTTATTGCCAAAATTATGTTCCATTTAGCTTACACAAACCAAAGTTGATGTGATTGTTAGTAAATAATGCAATAAAATGTATAAAACTATTTGTATAATCATATTTTTGGAAACAAACTTTTATAGGAATGAATACCAAAATAACAGATTAATAAAAACTAATTGGGTAACCATTTCTGCACAGAAATCGAACCGAATTATGTTATATAATTTCATACATCAATAAATATTTAAATACTATCATTTTCCCAAATTTCCCGTTAATAAATTCTTTATGTATTGGTATTTTTTATTTAAATAGCTTGATATACCATTTTCCAAAAAATTAAAATATTTGATCTTCAGAATTTCCTTTTCTAAATGTCTTTTAAACTTTTTGAAAACTTTATAAAACTTGATGTTTCATAAAGCGATGTTATGCATTCAACAAAAATATCGCATTTCATTTAAATAACGAAATGGTTCTAGAAAATGTCTTACATAATAATTTCTTTTTCGGAAATGAAATAAAGTTAGGCATTAAAACTTCCATTAAAAACGTATTTGAATCAGTAAAACCACTCATAAAGCCAATCTATCTTTTTCCAAATCATTAATTCGGAATACTTTGTTTAAGCTATAACCATAAAACTAGATTCACATAAAACTTCTTTAATAGTTATGAAAATCTATTGAGCATGAAAAGGAATGGTAGTATAATAGCAGATTATGATTTCTCGACAGAACTTAATGTTTAAATACAAGTTTCAAATTACTCTTACCAAATATATTTTATAAATGCATATATGGAAGCAAATGTCTGTGGTGTATAATATTTGGTTATTTTGTTTTTGAACTGTATTTTATATTGAAATATTAACATGGAAGATGTTTTTTATTAGCTCAAACTTTGAAAATCCATAACATAATTGTGCAATTCAATATCAATTCAATTCAATTGATGGTTAAAAACTTGATGAGTGTTATTTATTATATTTTACTGCTTTTATTTTGATTTATATTTATATTTCAAAGTTTATTATTTTTTTTTAATCATATTGCTTTTTTATGACGATTTATATGAATTATAGATCCTATTTTTGTAGACTAAAATTTCTTTATTTGTTTAAATAAATAAAATAATTAATTGTGAGCTCAAGCTTGATATTTTCTTTTAGATTCTGATAAATTCTAATCGTTTAATATGCACTGATGAAATTTGCAAACGCATTATTTAACAAATCCTTTCTTAAACAATTACAGATTGAAAATTAATTTTTTTTTCTGAGTTTGTTATGTTGTATGAAATACACTAAATAATAACAAATGAAAATTTTGAAAAAAAATATTTTTCTTCTGTCTCAGAGTTGGGGTCTGATGGCCGAGTGACTGGCGCTCGGTGTCAGTTCGAGTCCCGATGGTACCATGGATGTTTGTAGTGGTTCGGAATCCCACTTTAAACCGTAGGTCCCGGCTCTAACGTCATCGTAGAGGCGTTGGGCTGACAACCCTACTCCGTAAAAAGATGAACAGAGATTCCTGCCTCGAAATCTGCCAGTAGGCAGGCGGCCTTGGCGCACTATAGGACCGTTGCGCCGCTGATGATGATGTCTCAGAGTCTTCTTTTTTGTTCGACAACTTTCTATTGTTTCGTTTTTCCTGAACTTCTAAACATTCTAATTATAAATAAAAAATTTTTTAATATAGATGGAACACTTTATTTACATATTGATCATCAGATTAATAAACGTTACTTGCATGTGTGACACTATTTCAACAAGATATGGTCACTTAAATGTACATTGTCACAGTAATTTAAATGAAATGTGGAAAATAACTGCGATAATGAAAGCTCGGATATAAAAAAAGATTTTTATTAAAATTTAAAAATTAATACCAATGAAAACTGCTCTTGAGAAAATCATGCTAAATATTTATTCTTAATTAAGGAAAATAATTTTATTCCTCAGTGATAGAATAAAACGACAGTGATAGCTCATTCCGATATGAGAAAACAATGTTTATAGTTGAAAAAAAACACTGAAATTGTTACAATATATAACACTGAAACACAATATAAAACTGAAATTGTTTTCAATAAATAAATGCTGAAAATTGATTTCATGTAAAATGCTAAAATTGATAAAAATCAGAATCTTTTCTTCTGATAAGAATCATAATCAGATTTCATATAAAATGTTGAAAATTCATTTCAATTTAAAAAAGACTACAGAGATAAATGATTTCAATATTAAAAAAACTGATGTCAGTTGTTTTTAATATAAAAAGTAATGGTGATATTTCATTTATATTAAAATATATTGTGATAT
This sequence comes from Caerostris extrusa, assembly GCA_021605095.1. NCBI lineage: Eukaryota > Metazoa > Arthropoda > Arachnida > Araneae > Araneidae > Caerostris > Caerostris extrusa. Next base: position 107,518 of record BPLR01005294.1, on the reverse strand, counting down.
ATTTCAATAAAACAGGGAATTGTGATATATTTCCAATAAAAACAGGGAATTGTGATAAAAAAATTGTGGAATTGTAAATAATGCGAATACTAATACACCAGATAATACAATAATGTAATACAATTGATAACTGTAATTGTAAATAATGATAAAGTAAAATTGCTGTAATTGTGAATAATGTAATACAATTGTAAAAGTAAAAATTGTGAAAATAAATGTAATACAATTGTAAAAATTGTGAATAATGTAATAGAATTGTAAAAGTAAAATGGTAATACAATTGTGATGACTGTAATTGTGAATAATGTAATACAATTGTTGTGTGAAACAATTGGGATACAACTGTACTTGTAATAACTTGTAATTGTAATTATGATAATATAATACAGTTTTAAAAGTAAAATTGTGATAATATAATGATAAAATTTATAACTGTAATTTGATAAAGATAAATTTATTACATTTTATTAATTAAAATTTCATTACAAAATTGTAAAAACTGCAATTTTATGATATAATACAATTGTGATAATGTAATTATAATAATCATAAAACTAACTTCACATAAAACTTTGTTAATAATTATGAAAAAAAATTGGAATTATATTTTTCAACACAAAAGAAAAGCATCTGTAAACAATTAGTATTTATTTTTGATAGCCATTATTAAAAAATCAAAGAATTAATTCAATCTGGTTTAGACGAGTAAATTAATGAGTAAACTAATTAATATCTTGAAGATGTTACTATCTTACGCATGCGCATTATATTTAAACCCTTCATAATAATTATCGTTATATTTTTTGGGGGAGAGGGGCTATTATCTTTGTGAGATTGTTGAAAAAAAATTCTTATGGGACATTTTTATCGATATTTTTGCATGAATGAAATTTAATTATTCTTAAAAAAGAACATTTGGCTAAGATATTACTACTAATTATACTCCATCAAAATTAACAATTAAAACGAATTCAGGAATGAATGATGTTTTTTAAACAATTAAACATGTTATATAGCATTCTTTGTTCATTATTATTTGATATAGAATGTATTTTATTGTTATAAATAACTTATCATCGTTGTATTTTTCAATTCCTGCTATTAGTTCACACTCTTCTTTCATCTTGTTTCCATCTTTTCAATCGTTAATAAAATACTTTTTATTAAACCACTCAAATTCAAATACATTTTTTTGAAACTTGTAATGGATGGTTTTGATGTTAACACGGTTTTTCAAATATTAATTCATTAATTAAATTTATTTTTTCCAATTAATATTGTGATTCTGTTATGTATATATATACATATTTATATTAATTATAATTATTTAATAAAAAGTAACTAAAATAAAATTTTTCTTTATTGACCTAAGTAGGAATTGAATTCAAAATTTTTTTTATATTACTTGTTAATTGTACAATCAAATTAAACAAAAACAAAGCATATTTTAATGGTTGTTTTGTTTTATTTACTAAATTTATAATTGCAATTTCTTTCTGTTTTTTGGTATTTTTAAAGTAGCCTTAAGACGTCAAGAATTATGGTGATAAATGATAATTTCTCTTTAGAAATGATTTGTGTCAAAGACAAAATAATTTCCGGTATGATTTTCACTTGACATGCAAAAAGGAAATGCTAACATTTTTAGTGTTATAGAGGCATAAAAGCAGCTTAAAATTTGAATTTATTCGCTCGTTACTTTGAAAACTGGGCGCTCATAAAAATGTCTCGTAAAACATGATAAATCCCAAATATTATTGCCTGCTAACAATGAGTTTTCTTAACAGCGCATACATTATGGAGTTAACTTTGATAAATTACTCTAATTTTCTCTTGAAAGAAACTTCATATTCCTTACGTTTAATAAGATAAAGATATCTAATTTAATCTGTATTCGTTATTAAAACTCACACATACACACATATTTATAATAAATGCATGACTGGTTTAAAGCTAAAATGCCTTACAAAAAAAAAATGATTTAAAAATGGTAATAAATGATTTCAGTAAAAAAAATGTTGATAGCTAATTTCACTATTAAAACTGTAGTGATAGCTTTTCCAATACAAAAATACGATGGTGACAGTCGATTTCATTTAAAAGTGCTGATTGATTTAATTATAAAAAAACGCAACAGATAGATAGCTGATTTAAGTATAAAAAATAATGCTATTAGCTGATTTTACTATTGAAACTCTAGATTAAACTTTTGCTATTAAACCTGATAGCTTTTACAATAAAAAAAAAACAATGGCGATAGCTGATTTCAATTAAAAGGATGAGTGAATTAAATACAAAGAAAAACAATTAGCTGATTTAAATATAAAAAATAATTTTAATAGCTGATTTTACTATTAAAACTGTAGTTATGGCTTTTCATTAAAAAAATTGTGTTGAAAGCAATTTCAATTTAGAAAATGGTGATTGAATTAAATATATAAAATGTATTAAATAGCTGTTTTTACTATTAAACTGCATTGATAGCTTTTACAATACAGAAAAACAATGATGATAGATTTCAATTTAGAAAATGGGGATTAATTTAAATGTAAAAATTTCACGTAGATAGCTTTCAATACAAAAATACGATTTTACTAAAAAGTGCTGATTGAAATTATTGTAGTGATAGTTTTTACGTTACAAAACATTATGATGATAGATGATCTCAATTTAAAATGATGATTGATTTAAATATAAAAAAAATGATGATAGCTTTTCATTTCAATTAAAAAAGATTGATTTAAATATAAAAAAAACATAAAGAGTTCATTTAAATATAAAAATAATGCTAGTAGCTGATTTTACTATTAAAATTATAGTGATAGTTTTTACGTTACAAACATTATGATGATAGATAGATTTTTTTATTATTAAAATTATAGTGATAGATTTTATTATTAAAATTTTAGTGATAGATTATACAATTAAATAAAACAATGGTGATAGATGATTTCAATTTAAAAATTGATGATTGGTTTAAATATAAGAAAACAACGTTAATAACTGATTTAAATATAAAAATAATGCTAATAGCTCATTTTACTATTAAAGCTATAGTGAATGCTTTTAAGATACAAAAACAATGGTTATAGCTGATTTCTATTTTTAAAAAATATTGATTAATTTAAATACTTAAAAAACTTAAATAGCTGATTTAAATATTTAAAAAATGATAATAGCTAATTTTACTATTAAAATAAAAATACAATTTCCAATACAAAAATTATGTTGAAAGCTGATTTCCGTTATTTAACCGACATTTTATAATTATTTACGTATTTGATGCAATTAAATCATGTATTAGTTTCACCATCAAAACCTTAATAAGATAACTGCAATACTTTATCAGAAAAATCTCTGTAAGTTTTTTTTAAATTGGATTTTTAATTTGCAACATTAATAAATGTTTTAAATAATAATAATAATAAACATTTTCGTTAAAAACTTTAAGGAATTTTTAATATTTTCAGACTTTAATTTTGAAATTCCTCAACCAACACAAAACTACGATTTGCAGGATAGTATACATATCTACTTGTAAAAATTGGTCTTTTATGCCGATTTTTGTTACTCTTCTAATCAGAATAAAGTAATTTAAATTTATAGGCAGGAGAACATCTCGGTCTTTGTCTTTCCACTTCCACTGTGAAACGTGCTCCATTATTTTGTTTCAAAATTCAGTATTTAACTGGAAGGGAATTATTGTGCATGAAATTTACATTATTTTTTTGTTTACTCAGGATAGTCAACTGTAAGACACAACTCTAATATGGTACATATATGTTTAAAAGTGTTTGGATAGGAAGTATTTCCTGCAGATTAAAATGAAACTACCTTAAATAAATAAAAAATGAAATAATCAATCAATAAATAAAAAATATGTTAGAACTATTCAATGAAGACACATTTTAATTTGCTGAACCCAAACTTACTAATAATTAGTCTACTTTATAAGAAATACCTAATTTTTAACTAATAACATCAAAGAAGGATACTTTTTTCAAAAACATATTTTGGAATACGTATGCTTTCATTGCATTGCTTATTATTTGACTAATTTTCAATTAGAATTTTAAAATACTTAATTAATTTTTCCATTTTGTTACCCATTTTTTTGTTATTAAAGGGTTTCACCAATTTTTGCTGTAAGAAAAAAACGTGTAAATTGCCTTGTATATTTAAAATTGATTAATTGAAACTGTAATACGCTGTTTAAAAAACTCCATCTGTTCATTTACTACTAAAATAAAATCAAAGACTAAACAACTAGAAGTACAAAGAATGACAAACATTTTCCTTACTAAAGGTAAATAAAAGTATAAAAATAATTACTTCTGTCTAAGTTCATTAATTTAGACTCTATCTATTCACGAAATTGAGCTACTGTTTATAAATATTAACCAATCATTTTCAATTTATGAATCTACCAAAGTAAATAAAGGCAGATTTTTTTCAAAAACAAAGAGCAACTGTTGACTCAGCAAGAAATAACAGAAGCATAAACATTTTGAAGATGATGCATTTTATCATCGATCACATTATTATTCTTAGGAATATATTGCTTTCCTCTACTACTAGATCTTCTTCAAAAAAATTCCTTAACATTCTTTTCTTTTTTTTTTTTTATACTTATATCATCTACCGTTTCGATGAATACAGAAGCCTTTTAGCTACCTCTACTAGAAATGCCAGGATTATCCGAAAACCGCAAAGCTGCCGAAAATTGAAGCAAAAGGCAGTGAAAAGGTAGAGCCAAAATAATAATAATAATAATAAAAAAAAAAAAAGATGGTCTTACTGGGTCGGAATTAATTTATTTTTTTCTTGGTTCTTTCTTCGCCGTTCTTTCTGATTCTATAAAGCTCCTCTTGGTTTTATTTTCATTTGCTTGGCCGAGTTGAAGTGTTTTCTTTCTGCCTCGGAAAACTTCTAGAAGTTCTTTTTTTTTTTTTTACCTTGTATTTGTGTGAATAGAGCATTGCTTTTGTGGCAATGGAGCTAAATTTTTGCAAAATCGTTCGCATTTATGCACGTTATATTATTCCTCATTTATATAACTAGTTTTAATAAAGTTCCACTCTTTTATATAAAGTAGTAGAGTTACAGTAACTAAATAAAGTAAGGGAGAAATAAGATTAAAAAAATAGGATTTCTATTTTTATTTTATTTTTTTAAAAGTGTTAATAGTTGAAAAGAAGTTTTTAAATTTTTATTTTTTATGAGTTAATAAAATAATTTTAAATACATTGTTTTTAAGTTCATTAATTTAATTTTAATTTTTCCTGTAATAATGTAAGGAATAATATTGCAAAAAGAGATTAGTTATTAGAATTGTATTTATTTTAAATAAATAGAATTTATTTAAAAATCACTGTATAATTAAGAAAATTAAAAAAAAATCGCTTTTTTTTTTCTCGTTCTGTGTATAGTTTCTTTTATTTTTTATTTTATTTATTTATTTATTGATTGATTGAGGGAAGAGAGATTTAAATTATTCATTGAATGAATATTATAATTATATGAATGAATATCATAATTATATGAAAGAATATTATAATTATTATTATATTTCGAATGAATATTATGATTATAATCATTTAAAGCACTATGCGCCAAATTAAATTTATTTCTTAAAATAATTAACTGTCTGGAAAGAACGAATCATTTTAAGATAATAAAAAATTTGGCAAGTAATTTTTATCAAAGGGAGTAAAGAGATTTAACAAACATTATAAATATTTTATTCCCACCAGAGAAATTTGTTATTAATTTTAATGCTTTTTGCATTATTCAAAATTAAATTAAAATTTTTAATTCGTCTATATCTTTAAGTATAAGGAGCCTGAGCCGAGTGGCTAGCTCTCTGGCGCTCGGCACCACCGGTTTTCGGGTTCGAGTCTCGGCGGTGCCATGGTTGTTTGTAGTGGTTCGAATCCACTTTAAAAGTAGGTCCCGGTCTAATAGGATCGTAGAGCGTTGCGGGGGCATTGTTACTCCGCGTCCGGGCTTATCTTCAAGTGACACGCGCCCCCTGGGTAATGCAAAGGGAGTACGTCTGTGCAGCACTTGCTTTAAGGCATCCAAGACGTCTGTGTTTGCCAGCTGCATTAGAAAGAAAAAAATATCTTTAAGTATAATTGTCAAAGAACAAAAAAAATTGCTTACTTTAACCATAACTCTATTTTCAGAATGTATTTTTTCCTATGTAAATATCCTTTTATAAAGAAAATTTTTAATTAAATGAAAAAGCATAATTTGGTAGGTTAAATATACGTATCGAATTTTAAATTATTATTTTAAGGTTATGAAAGTGGCAAGTAATTTTTATCAAAATGAGTAAAGAGATTTAACACACATTTTATATTTGATAATTTAGGATATCATTATAGATACTTCATAATTTAGATATCATTATAGACATTTGATCATTTATATATCATTAAAGGTATTTGATAATTTAGATAACGTTATAGATATTTGACAATTTAGAACTTTACAGAGTAACAAATATCAATATTAAGGCTTTCTAATATATTATTATAAAATGGATAGTAATAATAATAGAGATTATTTAATGCTGTTTTATGTTTTAGGTAAATACAGAATATTTTGCATTTAAAATGGAATCATTCAATCATTGTGACTTCAAGTTTGCTTCGAAAATACTGAAGCAGGAAAATAAAACTTGCAATGAAGCAATTTTAATCCTGAATATCCATCACAGCATTGTGTACTATGAATAACCTGCACTTAAATTGCCTTACTTCAGCACAAATGTTTGTTGTCTCGCTTTGTGGTTTCTGCATGGAATTCTTTGTGAAAACAGAACGGGATCTGGCATCAAACCAAAATCGTCTGCAGTAAACATTCTGATTTCGGAACACGTATGCAGGGATATCGAGTTGCACTCTTTTTATTCCACGAGGACAGGGCAAGAAAAATAAATAAAGAATAAATACATAAAAAATTTTGAAAATGGTTTTAGGATAAATAGGATATCTGCATGATTTCTCTCTCTTTTTACCCTTACTTTTACAGGATGATTATTTAGGTCAATGCACATACATTTTCGTTCAGGAATTGTTTTCATCATAATTTTTTTGATTTGCATTAAATATACTGCTTTTTCAAGCATTCACGATATGCATTTCTCAAAAATGTTTCATAATAAAATATTTATATTGAAAAGATTTACTCCATTCAGTATATTTATATCGTAAGTTATTGCAAAATATTTTGTATAAAAAATTATTATATCAAACAATTTAATTTTTAATGAGTAAATTATAGAAGTGTTACCTAAGTGTCGAAGGACTAGCGCTATGGTGTTAAGTATCACGGGGTTAGAGTCCCGCGGCCACATAGTGGTTCTGAATCTACTTTAAAAGCTAAAACGCAGGTCCCGGAATAACATAACCGTATAGAGTCGGGCTTAGGTTGACAACCTTGACCCTGAAAAAAAAATCTCATATTTCGTAATCTACCACCATGGGGCTGTTGTGTCGTGGACCACCATGGGTCTATTGCGCCTTGACCCACCATGGATAAAGGCAATGCGTCTCAGTCAAAAATATAGTTGACTAAATAAAATGTAACATTACCCAAAAATTGATTTATTTGATCATCAGTCTCATTAATTTTGATGATCAGTTGGGGAAAGGTCTGGAGAATAGGTTGAGTGCAGTATAATTTTCCGCTTATTCACTCTTGCAGCGCAGAATTTGGCATTGAATTGCTGTAGAATCACTCTTTTTCTAATTATCAACGATGGCCTAGTTTTCTGAAAAATGGTTTAAATCCTCTTGGCTGCTGACAGTAAACATGAGAGGGTATTGTTCGACTGTGAATTAACATCTCATAACGAACAATTCCTTTCAAATTTCTCCCTACACTCAAAGTCTTTTTTTTTGAGGCAGATTAAATCGAGTCTGTCAGATAGGACTTAAATGCCGTTGTCTTTTGAGTTTAACATCATAGCAGATGATCCAACGATTTTTCAAAGATAATTAAAAGTTTAATCTGTGATATAGTTATGCTTAAAATGGGAAGAATTTTCGTTACAATATGATGTGCATAAAAAATTATAAAAATAATATTAAATAATATGTAAACAGCCAATGTTATGAAAATTATACAAGCGGGTAAGAAATACATGACAAAAAATATCCTTAGTAAAAAAAAACAAGAGAATGTTTTAAATATAAGAGTATATACTATCTATACAATTACTTTTTATCAGATAATTAGTTTCATGTTTCTCTCAAATCTATATTGTTTATTATTTTTTTTTAACTTAAAATACCATTTAATAAGTAAAATATATTTCTTTACCATAAAATGAATTTCAGAAAAAAATTAAATCGTAAAAAAAAGATTGCAATCTACTGAATTTTATAATGAGAAAATCTATAATAACAAAGATGAAGTAATTTCCTTTTTGTGAGGAAATTATTATAATAAACATCCAAGTCATAAACATTTTATATTTAAAAAAATAAATTCAGGTTTCATTGAAGGAGATAAGATCTTATAACTTGAATCAACAATCTTTTATTATTTTAAAATGAAAAAAATTATTATTTATATTTATATTCTAGTTATTTTTAAGTTAATATTGTTTTTTTTTTTTTTTTCCTTTTTGCAATAATTTTCTTTTTTGATGTTTTTTTAATTTGTATGGCTTGATTTTATATTAAATATTTTTAGGTATTTTTATTTATAGTGTTGAATATTTAATGATTAAATATTTAATTATATACTTTTTAGTATTCTTTATTTAGTAATTAAACTAATTAATCTAAATTAGTTTAATTATTAAATTCATCTTTAAAAAAGAATGCTGCAAAAAACAGCGAAAATACTTGTCTAATTAATTAAACAAACAGTAAGCATATATGATCACAACATGAAAATATTAATTAAAATGCATAAACATTAAATATTTTGTTAATTAATTAAATTATGTAATATTTATAAAACATTAAATTCCTTTTGAATGCATATTGAACGGATTTTATGACAGACAATTCTTTTTAATTGATTAAAACTGTTTTTAACTGAATTTAACTGTTTACAAGGTCAACATAAATATATACACAACACAACATATATAAATACACAACTACATAAATATACATAAAAACATAAAATTACATAAAAACATAAAAATTACATAAAAACATAAAAATTACATAAAAACTTATATTAAAATTAAATAAAACTTATACAATTTTAAATTTATGTTTTCTAATAACTAACTTTAATTAATGCTTGAAAAGGAAAATCCAAAAAAAAAAAAAAATTAATTTAAATGAATTGTGGTAATTAAATATAATTCTATATTAAAAGAAAATTACGAAACATTTATTTCAGAAATATAAATATTGAAATAGTATGTAATTACATTCATAGAATCTTATTTTTTATATTTGTTTTATATATTTCTAATTCAATATTTTATTGATATTATATTTTTATAGATAAAATTATCAAATAGCTACATTAAAATTAAGAAAATTTTAAAGCAGAACTACATTTGGGAATAATACAAAAATACAAAATGCAAACATTGTAAAGACATGAATTAGCATATTTCATGTAATTGTTATTACAAATAATGTTGTATAAGAACCTATTTCTGTTCTATTGCGTTATACCGAAAGAGAAAAAAAAAAAAAACCTGACTAGATAACTAGCATCACAAGCCACTATTAGTCAAATAATCTTGTACGGGAGTGGGCCAAGACGAACTATCTGGGCTAGAAAAATAATGGCCACTGACCAAAAAAAACCCATGTTATTCCATGATGAGCTAAATAATAGTTCCCTGCAACATCAATCTGCAGTGGACAAGGACCACAAGAATAATGTTGACCAAGAACAGAAAAATGGCGGGAAAAAAAACGGGAACGATAATCTATCGCTGTTTTACGAATCGTCTGCTTCAGTTATGCTGCCAGATTGAAGGATGGCTCGCTGTCCAAGTTAGTTTCTTTCATACTGTGACTTTTCTTTTTATTTGCGGGGTTCAAGAAAGCAAACGATACATTGTTTTTGTACGTACAACTTTGATAGAATTTACGTGTTTGGAATGTAGCTGTGATCTTATTACGAACGTTCGCCGTTCGAAACATAACGTTCGAATTGGAACGTCATTTTGTGTGAGGCTTGAATGAAGGTTTATTGATGCGTTTCTTTTACTGTTTGTTTGAACTGCCAGGCAAGAATGTCTTTTCAGAAATGAAGCAAAAGTGGTTTATTCAATTCCTACTGTTAGCTCACACTCTCCCTATATATATCTTGTTCAAATTTTCAATCGTTCATATAATACTTTTTTATCCATCCACTCAAGTTGAAATACATTTTTTTAAACTTGTAGTGGATGACAATTGATGTTAATGCAGTTTTCTTTAAATATTAGTTCATTAATTAAATTTACTTAATTAATTTTAGTTTTTTTTAGATTTAAGCTGCATGTATCTAATAATAGATGGCGCCAGATGTAAGAGGAAATTTTCAATTTTATTTGCAAAGGACTTTTCTGCAATAGAGTGAAAAAAAAAAGTAGGAATTGGCTTTAAAAATATATTTTTTTTACTTGTTTTATGTATTTATTCAAGATGCACTAAGCCCCATGTTATAAAACGAAAAATATATATGTTGGAAAAATTATAGTATGCAATGTTATAAATAAAAGAATAATTTTAGTTTTCAATTAATAGATTTCATCAAAAAGCAAAAATTTTAATGCAAATATTATTCGTTTTAATTTAAAAATTTTTAAAACACTTTCTTCTAAGTTAAGTCCAAATCTTTAATTATTTGCCATGAATTTCAATTAATAGAGAATAAGTAATGGAAGTGTAATTCTATATTTTTGTATAACTTTCGCGTTATTAATTTTAAGATACATAAATTTTTCTAATTATTAAAAAAAAAAAAAACGTTTTTCTTCACTATAAAATCAGCATCACTATTAAATATAATAAAACTATTTTAAAAAAATGTTAATTAAAATTTCAAATCATATTTTGAACCATTACAACCATTTGTATGATATTCAATCTTCAATAAAAAAAAAAAGAAGAAATAAAATGTCATTGATATTTTGAAATAATTCTACTTTTTTTATTTCAGTTTGGATAAAAATGAATTTAAAAGATTAATAATATCAGATTAATCAAGTTATGCATATTGAATGAACAATACATTGAACTTTACATTAGCATGAATAAAAGAATTAACTTAAGCACTTATATTTTTCGAAATTAATTTGAAATATTTCAATTCATGGTAAAAAATGAAATATTTAAAATAATAAAATCGAGTGAAATTCTTTTCTATTAAAGAAGATTTACATACATAAAAAAAAATTATTTTACAGTTTGCATATGAAATGTATGCTTAAATATTAACAACATCATTCATTCATTGTAGAGTTGAAAATTTGATTTAATAAAGAGATTAAAAGAAACATTTTTAATCATATTTTGTTGCCCATATTTAATGTTAAAAGTTATTTTATAATTAATAATCATTTATCATGAAATCTTGTTTGTTCTGATATCTCTTAAATATATTCATCATTGTTAAGATTAATTTCGGGAAAATTTTGCTTTTTGAAATTAAATTATATTTTATGCGAGGACCTTTAAAAGTACTTCAATAAATGTAAAACTATTTAATGTTATAAAAATATCTGGGTATTAAAAAAAAATAAATGTATTTATTTTAATTGAAAAATTTAATGACATAAATTTAAAACAATTTTTATTCTAATGTTTGTGCACTTTTTTTTTTTTTTTATAATTATAAGAGACAACCAAAAATTTTCCGTTTGAGACCGTGGCTGCAGTTTATATGCAAATTATCATGTTGCCGATGACGATATATGTAAGCATAGACATCGAGCCATGTGGTTATAGGGACATTCGTTTATTTCTAATGAATGTGTGTAGAAAATGTTAAAACATTAACAACGGTGACGTTAGAACCAAATGTGTTCAAAATGGAACCAACGTGCTGCTGTTCTTTATTGGGACAAAATTCGGTAGAATGGTATGTTGCTGTTTCTTATCCCACTTGGCTGGCCAAGCCCACGAGCCCATACGTACTCATGATTGAAGGGGTAGGAAGCAGCTTCTGTTGTGATGGAGCACCCGTTGGTAGAAGCCTGACTTTGGCTCCGTGACGCTCTTACAGTCATAGGAGACAGGGACCTACGGCGTAAAGTGGACTAAACATCCATGGCACCGGCGGGATTCGAACCCGAAACCTGTGGCACCGAGCGCCAGAGCGCTAGACACTCAGCCATTCAGGTCCGAAATTTGTGAATGCCAACGGCACGCTGTGGTCCCAGGTGGTCACCCACCCAAGTACTGACCTCGCCCGATGATGCTTGACTTCGGTGATCTAACGAGAATCGGTATATTCAGAATGGTATGGCCGTTTTCTATAAAATGTAGAATGGTATTCATGGGAAAATGAAGAATGTGTATGGAGAAGAATGTCTGCCAAAAACCACTGTAGTGGAATGGTGCTCAAAGTTCAATGTTACATGTCAGTGTTGAAAACAATACTTTTCTTGAGTGCATTGTTGCAAGCGACGAAAACTGGTGTCACCACTAGGAACCTGAGTTGAAAGCGCTGACCGTGATATTTCGTCTCAAGAAGTTCAAAAGCCAGCCATCTGCTAAAATAGCGATGCTTCTTACCCGCTTCTTTGATTATCAGGCCTCATTGCTTATTGAGAGGCTGATGGCCAATTGCATGGAGATCTGGCTTTGGCCCACAAGCTTCAGTTTTGAATCCTGGCGGTGGCATGGAGTGGTTCGAATCAACGATAAACTGTAGGCCCCTGTCTAATTAGCCTAAAATGTGCAAAAATGACCGTAGAGAGACCAAACTATTGCTTATTGATTTTGAGGATCCATGTGTTTCCATCACTAGTAAACGATACTGCGAAACCCTGAAGAGATTGCTACATGCAAATAAGATGGAACTTCCTGGAAAAATTAGGTGAATCTGCTTTTTTGGTAATCCACATCTCCAAATCGCAAATGTCGTAACGCAGAAGTTACACACATTAAAGGGAAAAATGCTCGAATCCTGATTTCTAACTATCCGAATTTCACTACTTTGGTCCCTTAAAAGTCATTGATAGGTCAACAGTTTCTGTCTGACATTGAAGAACAGCAGACAATTTCGGACTTCTTCAAGTAGCAGTAAGAAGTATTTTGCCAAAGGGGTATATTTAACCTGGTGAGGCATTGGCATGATTAATTAAATGCTCAAGGCCCTTTTGCATTTGCCAAGTCTGGGCAGCATTCGAACAGTAACTGTTCATCGCCCTTATATATGTAAATAAATAAGAACTTATATACATTAACATTAAATACATTATATGTATTAAATTTTTAAATAAAAAAATATAAAGAGTTACATATTCATTCATATTAAATCTTTAAAAAGAAAAATAGTAATATATTTGTTACAGAAACGCATAACTTTCCATATAAGGAAGGAAGTAAAAGATATCGGCTCCAAATGCATCTGATATACATGTTATTTTTATCTCTATAAAATTAATCTGAATTTATTTCCAGTAAAAGCTTGCATTCCAAGCTATCCATTCATTCTTTGAATTAAAACAAAATTTTCAAATTCCACTCTAGAGAAGTCTCTCCTTTTTAACAAATTGGCAATTTTTGACACTTTCAAAGACCTGGTCTTTTTTCAAAACAGTACACAAATACTTTCATCATGTAAGAATTTAGTCATCCTAAAACTGGTGGCAAACAGATAATCCTTGGAAGAAAAAAAACAAACACACACACACAAAAAAAAAAGACTGCAGATTTTTCATGTGCGTTTATTTATTTATTTATTTTTTTACAAGCAAAAGGAAACTTAATCCTCTAGAGAGAAACATAACAATAACAAGTAAAAAGAAAAAAAAAAAGACATAATCTATCAGAAAGCTAAAACAAATACAAAAGCAGCTGAAAACTGCCTTTTTTTTACAGTTGACCACCCTAAACCAAAAACATTAACAAAAAGAATCTTCTACCGTATAAACACACGAAGCCAGCACACAGCAGCGCCAGTGTTTTCCATTGTAACCGTCCGCAATGCTCTTTTTAACGCTTGATTGGCTTGCTGGCATCGTCATTAAAAAGTCATCAGGCACGATGATTCTTCACACAGCTTGGAGGAAAAGGTTGGCAGAAAAGGGCAAAGAAGAAGAAATAAAAACAGTAAATATGGATTCTGTTCCTGGAGGATTGGGTATTTTGGGCCCATGTGTTTTGGAAAAATAATGAAGGGATCAGTACAAACAGCAGCAAGCGTGAAAAGAAAGTGTTGGTATGAGTTAAATCTGAGTCGAATAAGTTATTTGTTTTAGTTTCCACAGCTTGTAGTCGATAACACATGTTTGGAAGAATCAATTACGATGGACAAAAAAAGAGTTAAATTTCGATATCGTTTGCTAAAAGGGTAGTGGCTAAAAGTTTTATTGGTTTAATACAATTAGTTCTTGTAATGGTTTTCTTAAATGTTTGGAATCAATTCGTTTTAGAATTATTGGTTTAGTTACAAAACGATGTGTTTGAAATTGATTGTCTTTTTGCTTTTTTATTTTTCAATGAATTTAACATAAACATGATTTTGTTTTTCAATTTTATTTTTAATTATTTTTGTGATTTACCAATTATTGTTACTTTTTATTGCTGATAATTTTTAATAATTTTTATTGAGCAAAAGGCTAAAGTTAAGTTTAACAGTTATCACGCTAGAGGAAATCCGCAGTTGGTGTCCGTTGCAGCTCCTGCTTTCAAAGAGACAGTATGTGTAAAATGCCTTGCACCGAGAGTAAGTCTGTCTGATGAATGTTTTCCTGGTTTTCTAATTTCCAAAAAAATGTACTGAGACAAAATCTTGCTTAGTGTTAGTCAATTATCATGCATGGGGCTTTTCATATTCTTCCATAGCTTAATAAGTCTGGCGATCATGAAGGCCAAGAAACAAATACATCTTTATTTTAATTCATAGCTTTGAGAAAATTCCTAACGTGATTATTAAGGTGCATGGGATTGTTCTTCATTTGCACTACAGCAGATTTCAATACAGGATATGTTTTCTTTTTATGGGATAAGGTTGTCAGCCCTACGTCAAACAGTCATACCGGGACCTACTATTTAAAGTGGATTCTGGACACCTCCAAACATTCATGGTAACGCCTGTCACATCAATCTCCAGACAGTCGGCCATCAGACCAAATGCACTGGATTACCAATATTTTTTAAAGAATTTCTTTTTCAAACCATCAAAGTATTTATTCTCCAGCATATATAATAACATTCTGATGAAAGTCTCTGTAAAATGTTATCATTTGTTCTAAATAGCACTTTATACCATACTGAAAACTGCATTTCAAAACATATACAATTGCAATGAAAATTCTCGTTTTTACCCTTTGCATTTTTAAAGCAACTTATTTCCGATTAATCTACATATAATTTAAAATCAATAAGAATTATTAAAGACAAAAACTGTGAATAACTTAAATGAGTATGTTTCATTTAAATGAAACATCATTTAAGTATCGTTAGATGAAAACAATGGAAATTGGAATGGAAGTATATATTTGATAGAAAACCCATCGATTTGTAGACAAGGTTTTTCTTTTCTACTGCGATGATTTTCAGTGGCAACTATTAACATTTGCATATCTTATGGCAAAAACACGAAAAGTTCTTATTCACAAATTTGGTTAAATACTTTGTCAGAATATACATTAACTCTTCTTGTTTTAGTGACTGAATATCTTCCTCCCTTTATGCTTTTATAAGTAATTTCTCGTCGACTCCCACTCTAAATCCACCTTCAAATAACATCCTTCCAAACCTTCCGGAATGTGTTTGCTGGAAACGTATAGAATGTTGTAAAAGGCATTCAAAGATATTTATCAAAGAGATGTTTACAAGGCTATAAACAGTTCAAAGAATGCAGTGAACGAGTTGAAGACGAAGTGCACTCAGCGGTCTAAGACGAAGTCCAACACAACGAGAAGACGAAGCTCCCGTCCAAAAACAAAGATATATTGCTTACAAACCGTCGATTTACAATTAAGATACCTTGATGATGATTTGGAAAAAAAGATCGGTCAATTCCATTTTGCACCTCAAACGCTTCAAATCTCGATTAGTATCGAAAACACTGAATGCGCTAGCTCACATTGCATTGATTCTACATTTTTTGCCAAAAATGAAACCCATATCGTTCCAAAACCACCGTATTCACACCATGAGACTACTGGCTTTTCCCTAAACTCAAAAGACCACTCCGGGGACAACGTTTTCGGTCGATTGAAGAGACTCAACATGAATCAGCGTGGACTTTAAAGGCCATCAATGCCGATGACTTTTACCATGCATTGATGATTGTAAAAAAAAGTTGGCATAAGTGCATTGTGTCCGAGGGATTACTTTGAAGGCGATAAAATAAATTTGGAAGAATAAAAAAAGTTTTAGAAAAAAAAATTTGGCCTAAAATAATTGGCAAAAGGTATTTACCAAACTCTTCCATCTATAAAATATCTGATCCAAAATTACGAATTCCAGATTGCTGAAAAAACACGATTTACACATTTTGCAAGGATACAAACAAATGGCGTTTTCCCAAACAAAACCGGAAATATGTCGTGAATAATTAATTGCTGCTTGCTTCTAAGTTCACAAAAGAGAGAGGTAGAAAAAAATGGCTAAAACCTGGAGTTTTTAATTAACGATACTTTTCATTACGCTTATGGTCGAGCGAAAAAAAAAAAAAAAAAATGGTGGGCGTTTTTATATGCAGAGCTCCAGCTTGAAAGAAAACCCTTATTTCTCATGAGAGAGACTTAATAAGTAGATGAGAACCTCTCTCTCCTTTTGCATCGGAAACTACAGGAGCATGTTTCTCATCCTGTAATAAGTCGAGAGATACTTTTACAAAAATGCGGTTCCTTTTGCAGCAGAGGCTTGACTTGTTAATTTACCTAAATTAAGTCAGAGACTTAAAAGGCGCTGTTAATTACTCTACTATTGTTATGAGGCTGTAACGTCGTTAGAGCTGTATCTGAACGTCTCATCGCTTGTTATTGTGAAAGGAATGTAAAGAGGTTTTTGTTCATTAAGTTGGGGGCATATGAAGGAGGATCACACTTTTCCCACCTTATTTGAATGGTTTTTTTGTTATTAGATCAGAAATTTAATAAAGTAAAAAATAGAATATATTTAAAGGTAAATGCTAATTTCTTCAAATTTTGCTGACTGCAATATTGTTGTTAGTTTCACCTTTGTTATAGAAATGAAATGCTATGAAAAATTAAGTCAAAGACTTAAAAGGCGCTGTTAATTACTCTACTTTTGTTATGGGGTATAACGTCGTTAGAGCTGTATCTGAACGCCTCATCGCTTGTTATTGTGAAAGGGATTTAAAGAGGTTTTTGTTCTTAAGTTGGTGTAAAGCGCTGCCTAATATGAAATTTAATAAGTAGTCTTTAAAATTTAATGAAGTAAAAGAATATGTGAACGTAAATGCTAATTCATTCAAAATTTCAGTTCTGTGGGATAGTCCGTTTGTTATAGAAATCTACTTATGAAAAGCATTGAGAATTGGAAAAAGTTGGCGTAATTGCATTGTGTCCGGAGGGGATTAATTTGAAGGCGATTCAATAAATTTGGAAGAATAAATTTAAATAGAATTTTTGAAAAAAATAATAAAATGGTCTTACTTTTTTTTTGGGCACTGTAGTAGAAGTAATGTCTCATCCTCCCACGCTGAATCCACCTTCGAATAACATGCTTCCAAATCTCGTGCGATAGACGGGGATATAAACAAATAAAAAATATTTTTGTTTTTCTGCTCAAAAACAATTGTGGTTTAGTTCTGGAGAATCAGCTAAAACTGGCCTACTTTATCCGGGTTCCATAAATCAAATTCTTGCGAAAGAGAATGCAAGAGAAAAAAGTCTGTGATGCCAAGAGCGTAATCCTTTCGTGAGACTAAAAAGCACAAACACAAGCTTTGGGATTCTGAAATATTTGCTATCTTTGGAAAACACGCAGTACTTCGCAGTTTGTAGTTCGACTTGATCCCGTGATTTCGGATGAGAAAAAAAAAAATCGGATGAAGTAAAGTTGTGATTTCTCTTTTGAAAAAAAATAAGTTTGTTTGTTTTAGGGAAACTTTCGGTAGAGGTGAATTTAGTGAATTTTTCTGTTTGTCGGTATTTGTGTTTGAAATGTGTACTTGAAGATAAATGTATCGGATATGTGATTGAAAAAGTTACTTTAATTAAATTTCTGAATATTTTAAGTGATTCATTAATTTCTTAACTAATATGGTTACGTCAAAAATGAGTAATATATCTTATATGATGGAATAAGATGATAAATACGAGTATGGAAATTAATAATTTTTGATTAATTAAATAGAATTTTAATGTTACATATTTCAGAAGGTAACGAATTGCTAAATATCATGTATATAGTAACGGATATATGTTAATAATTTTACATTATTAGAGGGAGTAATCTTGAAAGTTTATCATTTTGTTGTACTTTTTTACCAATATTTACTTTTAACTAATATTAATGTGGTTTTATATATGATGAATTTTGTAATCACTTTTAATGCATAATATTACGTTTATGTAAATTTTAAATTAATTAATTAATCATCAAGGTTTGATGTTAGCTGGAGGAATTTCAGACAAATAAAAATAATGACTTGTTTGAGAAATATTTTTGTAAAATTAAATTTCATTACTTGTTTAAGAAGAAGAAGAAAGTGTTCTAACAAAGATATATTACCCGTTCGAATGCAATGAAAAATTTTAATTATTATTAAAATTGTTTATACTTTTACAAAATCCTGAGATAATTAATTTCTTTAAGGTAAGATTTTAAAAAAGTTATTTTTTTAAAAGTATATTAAATTAGTTTTAACAAGTAAACAGGATTTTTGAATAATTTTTTTTTTTATACATCTGTGATTTGTCTAGCTTCGTTTGTCGCTCTACGGTAATTTTTTGGGCACATTTTAGGCTAACTAGACAGGGACCTAGTGTTTAACGTGGATTCCGAACTGCTCACAAACATCCATTCAATCGCCAGGATTCAAACCTGAAGCACATGGTCACCAATTTGTAGAGAAGGATTTTCTACTGGGATGATTTTCAGTTTCAAATATCAGCATTTGCATATCTTATGGAAGAAAACTTGAAAAGTTCTCACCAATCAGTATGGCTAAACACTTTATCACAATCGACATTCCACTCTTGTTGTTTTATCTCTATAATATCTATATGTCTGAATATCTATCTCCATTTATTCTTTTTATAAATATCGCATCCACTCCCACGCGAAATCCACCTTCAAATAACATGCTTCCAAATTTTGTGAGATAGAAGGGGATATAAATAAATAAAAAAATGTTTTTTGTTTTAGGCTCAAAAACAATTGTGGTTTAGTACTGGAGAATCGGCTAAAACTGGCCTACTTTTAGCCGGGTTCCATAAATCAAATTCTTGCGAAAGAGAATGCGAGAGAAAAGTCTGCAATGTCAAGAACGTAATCCTTTTGCGAGACTAAAAGCACAAACAAGCAAGCTTTGGGATTCTAAAATATTTGCTATCTTTGGAAAACATGCAGTACTTCAGGAGCTTTCAGTTCGACTTGATCCTGTGATTTCGGATGAAAACAAAAAAAAAATCGGATGAAGTAAAAGTTGAGATTTTTCCTTTTTGAAAAAAAACATGTTTGTTTGTTTTATGGAAACTTTCGGTAAAGGTGATTGAGTGAGTTTTTCTGTTTGTTGTTATTTGTGTTGGAAATGTGAACTTGAAGATAAATGTATCGGATACATGATTGAAAAAAAGTTATTTCATTTAAATTCCAGACTATTTAACTACAGTGTCCGAAAAGTAAGACCAATTTTCAATTTAAAATTCCCGAAAGCTTATGGAATTTCAATTTTTGTTTTCGTTTTTAGGTTGTTAGCACTGTCCTTGACATCTGTGTGAAATTTGATGTCAAAATATTCATTAGTGAACAAAATATTCTTTGAATAACTCTTGATTTTGTGAGTCGCTAAAACTGATTCCGGGGTTTTTGAAATGTCTCAATTCATTGAGCAAATAATTCAATTTTGTTTGCGGAAACGTATAGAAAGTTGCAGAAGGCCTTCGGTGAGCATTCCTATATCGGAAAAGAAATGTTTACAAGTGATATAAACAGTACGGTCAAAAGGATCGGTCAATTCTCTTTTCGGCCAGCTGCGTCGAATCTCGATTGGTACCGAAAACAATAAATGTGCTAGCTCAAACTGCATTGATTCTCCCTGCCTTTTTTTTAAAAATGAAACACATATCGTTCCACAACCACCGTATTCACAGCGTGCTAGCTACTCCCTTAACTCAAAAGACCACTCCGGGGACACCGTTTTGAGTCGATTGAAGAGATTCGATATGAATCAACGCGCACTTTAAAGGCCATCCCGGCCAATAACTTTTTAGCATGCATTGTAAAAACAGTTGGCGTAAGTGCATTGTGTCCTGAGGGGGATTACTTGGAAAGGGATTAAATAAATTTGGAAAAATAATTAATAAGTTTTTGAAAAAAAAAAAATAATTGGTCTTACTTTTGGGCACAGTAGTACTGTACCAAAATGTATTTACCATACTCTTCCATCTATTAAATATCGTATTCTTTCTTCTGATACAAGATTGCAAATTCCAGCTTGCTGAAAGAACATGATTTACACATTTCGCTGGGATACAAAACTAATAGCGTTTTCCCAAACAAAACCAGAAAGATGCCGTGAATAATTAATTGCTGCTTGCTCTAAGTTCGTAAAAGAGAGAGATAAAAAAAATGCCTAAAACCTGGAGTTTTTAATTAACGATGCTTTTTCTTTAGGCTTACGGGCGAACGAGAAAAAAAAAATGGCGGGCGTTTGTATGTGCAGAGATCCATCTTGAAAGAAAACCCTAGTATATATCATAAGTAGATGAGAACCTCTCTCTTCTTTTGCATCGGAAACTGCAGGAGCACGTTTCTCATCCTGTAATAAGTCGAGAGATTCTTTTTTACCAAAAATGCGGTTCTTTTTGCTGCACGGGCTTGACTTGTTAATTTACCTAAATTAAGTCAGAGACTTAAAAGGGGCTGTTAATTACTCTACTTTTGTTACGGGGGTATAACGGCGTTAGAGCTACATCTGAACGTCTCATCGCTTCTTATTGTGAAAGGAATGCAAAGAGGTTTTTTGTTCATTAAGTTGGGGTAAAAAGCGTTCCGGCACATGAGGAAACATCAGACTTTTCCCATCTTCTTTGAATGTTTTATCTCTTTATTTTTAAGTAATCTTTAGAAATTTAATAAAGTAAAAAAATAGAATATATGTAAAGGTAAATATTAATTTATTCAAAATTTCGTTGAGTGCAATAACTTTTCAGTTTTGGGGCATAGTCCATTTGTTATAGAAATGAAATTCATCTACTTATGAAAAGCATTGAGGATTGGAAAATAAGTTGGCATAAGTGCATTGTATCCGGAAGGGATTACTTTGAAGGTTATGAAATAAATTTGAAAGAATAAAGAGTTTTTGATAAAAAATAATGGGTCTTACTTTTTGGGCAAAGTAGTATCTCTATTTAAGCTTTTATAAGTAAATTCACATCCACTCCCACGCTGAATCCACCTTCAAATAACATGCTTCCAAATCTCGTGAAATAGACGGGGATATAAATGTATAACAAAATGTTTTTGTTTTATAATCAAAAGCAATTGTGGTTTAGTTCAACGGAATCAGCTAAAACTGGCCTACTTTAGGCCGGGTTCCATAAATCAAATTATTGCGAAAGAGAATGCAAGAGAAGAAGTCTGCGATGCCAAGAGCATAATCCTGTTGCGAGACTAAAAGCACAAACACAAGCCTTGGGATTCTGAAATATTTGCTATCTTTGGAAAACACGCAGTACTTCAAAGCTTGTAGTTCGTCTTGATCCTGTGATTTCCGGATGAGGAAAAAAAAAACGGATGAAGTAAAAGTTGTGATTTTTTCCTTTTGAAAAAAAAAAATTTTTTTTGTTTGTTTTATGGAAACTTTCGGGTAGAGATGATTGAGTGAGTTTTTCTGTTTGTTGTTATTTGTGTTGGAAATGTGTACTTGAAGATAAATGTATCGGATACGTGATTGAAAAAGTTACTTTAATTAAATTCCAGAATATTTTAAAGGGATTCATTAATTAACTAATATGGTAACGTCAAAAGTGAGTGATATATCTTACGTAATAGAACAAGATGATAAATACGTGTATGGAAATTAATAAATAATTTCTCATTAATTAAATGGAATTTTAATGTAACATATTTTACAAGGTAACGAATTGCTAAATATAATGTGTATAGTAACGGATATATGCTAATGATTTAAAATTTTTTGAAGGAGTAATATTGAAAGTTTATCATTTTGTTGCTCTTTTTTACCATATTTACTTTAACTAATATTAATGCAGTTAAGATGGATCACTTTCAATGTATATTATTACACTGATGCAAATTTTAAACTAATTAATTAATCACCAAATTTTGCTAAAACTAAAGAAATTTCAGGCGAATAAAAATAAAGACTGGGTTTTGATAAACATTTTTGTGAAATTAAGTTTCATTACTTGTTTTTGAAGAAGAAAATGTTCCAACGAAGATATATTACTCGTTCGAATGTAATGAAAATTTTAATTATTATTAAAATTGTTTACACTTTTACAAAATCCTAACATAATTAATTTCTTTAATGTAAGATTATTAAAAAAATATGCTTTAAAAAATGTACTAAATTAGTTTTAACGTGTAAACATGAATTTTTCGATATATTTTTTTTTATACAACGGTGATTTGTCTGGTTCGGTTTGTCGCTTTACGGTCATTTTCTTGTACACACTTTAGGCTAATTAAACAGGGACCTACAGTTTAACGTGGATTCCGAACCACTCACAAACATCCATGACATCGCCAAGATTCAATCGGAGAGTTTTGCGTTTCTTACGTATATTACCTAGCGGCCTGATGGCCAATTGGCTAGTGGTTTGGTTCGAATCCCGACAGTTGCATGGTTGTTAGTGGTTCGATTCCACTTTAAACTGTAAATCCCAGACCAATTAGCCCAATGTGAAATAATTAGTCCCTAATTACCCCAATGCCAAAAATTACCATAGAGCGGAAAGCTAAACCAAACCTTAAGCATATTACCAACAGCAACACCGACGGGCAAGAACTGTTTCTCAGGTGAACTTTTAGAGGTATCTATCTCACATTTGCGTGCTGTATATCTTAGAACATCCCAAAATATTTTCCTAATACTTTTACATATACTCATGTCCATAAATTAAGGATAATGAAATTAGGCAAAGAAAGAGACAGAAGCAAAACAAATTTGACTTATTTGTAAAGTCTATTTATTAAACAAAAAGGTAAAAGAGCAAAAAAGATGCTATATGTTTGACATAATAAATAAAAATTGCGATTTTTACTGCCTGGAGCAAATTTCAAAAAGAACCTATTTACAAAAAACAGTATAACATGGTTAGTATGATGGTTAATATGGAGTATGTCTCCCGGACGATGCAATACAGGCCTTACAACGCCTAGCCATGCTGAGTATCAAATTATCAATATGATCTTGGGGAATATTACGCCACTCATCAAGCAATGCCCTCCGAAGTTCCGGTTGACAGGTGGGATGGGGTTGACGGGCTGCAATTCATCGGCCAAGCATATTCCATACATCCTCTATTGAGTTCAAGTCCGGTGAGTATGCTGGCCAATCCATACGGGTGATATCCTCCAATTGAAGGCGTTCGTCTACAATGTTTGCACGGTGAGGATGGGCGTTGTCATCCATAAACAAAAATTCAGCACCCATGGCGCCCCGAAACAAACGTACATGTTGTGTCCACAATGCATGCTCTCTACCCAGGTTAATCGCAGGCGCTAGTGAGTTGCGGTAAGTGGAACACATCTGGCAGGCCTACGAGCATAAAGACCAATGTGCCCTAAGCGTCTGTACACGGTCTGCCTTGAAACTGTCGTACCGGTAGCTGAAGAGAGCTGACGAGACAGGTCTGATGCTGTGTTCCGTCTGTTTCTTTTGCCAGTAACTGCTAAATACCGGTCCTCATTCGGCGTTGTAACTCGGGGGCGACCTGTGCTGTAACATCTAACATTACCCTCATCTTGGAATCGTTGCCAAAGCCTGGAGATGACACTCTGGGCGATTCAAATACTTCCAGCTGGGTACGTCCACATTCCAGTCGTCCGATAATTCTACCACGTAAAAAATCATCAAATGCTTCCTTTTGTGCCATAACTATGCGGTTATTGCATTGAAAGGCTTTAAAGCGCTTTGAACAATTTTACTTCTTTGCCACCATTCCTTGTATACCCCTCTCTTACACTCTCGTCATTGTGACGTACTATCCGCGCATCTGGTGGTTTCCTGTAATTTGCATATTCTTCTTCAAGATGTGTGTGAAAATTCTACAGGTGAACTTTTTTATTTTAGTTCAATTTCTGTGTGATTCTGCATTATCCTTAATTTATGGACATGAGTGTATTTGATGTCTTTTTCAGGCGTAATATATATATTTTTTTTTAATTCCGCTTTTCTTCTTCGCAGTGCCACGAGATTAGATAGAATATTATGCTGCACGATGTAGCTAACGCTTCATAAATTAATCTTTCCTTAAAAGTTCGTCGTTATACTGTAGAGCTCGTGAAAATGAAATTGATGAAATTGAACATTCAGAATTAAAAATAAAAGAGATGAACCAAAATGTACGCATACAAAAGTAGCACCAGTATTAGATTTTTCTTCTTCCTCTTGAATGGCGCAACATCCCGATGGTGGACCAAGTTGGCGAGTAGGCAGTAGTCTACTGTCAGATTTTGATATATGAGAAGTTTTAATTTTTATGGTGTAGGGTTGTCATCTCTCCGCCCAACAGCCATATTAGATAGGGATCTACAGTTTAAAGTGGTTTTCGAACCATTACAAACATCCATGGTACTGCAAGAATTCAAACAGGAAACCCGTGGCACTGAGTGACAGAGCGCTAGTTAGTCAGAAAAAAGGCTTCAAATTGATGAAAATAAATATATAGATTTTTTTAAAAAAAAAAAGAGATGGACCAACATGTACTCCTACAAAAATCCTGATAGTATTAGATTCCTCATTACAATAGATTCAGAAGTGACCATCAGCTTCACCGCAAAGTTTTCTGTTTTGTTTTTTTTTAACTTTGTTTTGCAAAATTAACTAATTTTAAAACCCAAAAGGCTATGGTGTAACAAAAACAGATAAAATGTATTTGTAAAAAGTATTCGCAGCTGAAGTTAAACATCATGTATGTGTTTGGTGGAATTATGAAAATTTCAGTTATTCATGAACAAGCCTTCTAATTTTAGTGTTTTATATAAAAGATTCAAACCCAAATAAAGGCCATTAATTTGAATTAAATTCATTGCAAATAAAATATCAAATGAAAACAACATCAAAAAAATTACTGTTAAATAGTGGTGGTACGATCATTATTCTGATGAAACTGACGGATTCTCGCTCTATCAATGTAAACAGAATGCGAAAATGAACATGATTCATAATTCATAGATACGCCCAAAATGAACAAAAATAGCCCAATATGAACCCACTTCCTTAATAAAAAGATTGTCGAACGTGTTTTCTTGTGTTTCGAATGTTTTCTCGTGTTTTGAAAGCGTCTCGTTTTAGAAGTTAAATTTCAATAAAAAATTGAGCAAAAACTATCGACTCCTGTTTTCTTTTATTAAATAAAATTGTTTGTCATTTGCAGTTTTATCCATTCTTTATTTTTCTCAAATCTTTATTTTTTATCTTCGATTTTAGCTGAGATTTACATTGGAGGTGTGTAACGTTAAAAAAAAAAGTAAGCTTAATTCAAGTTTCAGTAATCTGAGGTAGTTGGATCATGCACTTAATTTATGTAATTTCTCTTCATTTTTATTTGCTGTAACTTAAATTAAAATCATCTCTTTTTTGCATAATGAATTATTCAGACAGAAAAATATTAAAAACTGCAAACATAAAAAATTTTTCAAGACACCAATCTTCACATAATAAAAATAATTCTTATAAAAGGTGTGAAATTAGATATGAAAACAAAAATAGTTTTTGAAAACTATTATTTTGAATTTTTATTTTATATGAATTTCACTTCAACTAGAGAAACCCGCCAAGTAAAAAAAAAAATTTTTGCCGTCTTTAAAGAATTGATTATTTTCAGTTTTAATAGTGGTATTTATTTATGTTTGCGTTTTTTTGCTACTCAATGATATTCAAGTTATTTACTGAATTTATAAAAACAAATATTGATTATATCTTTTTAATTCTTCAAGTTTAAATTAATTAATGTTGTTAATTATTTGCGATATATTCTACGAGAAAAAAATCAGGATTATTATATGAAAATTATAATTATATAAATTCTGATATTTTTTTTGTAGAGTTAATTATTTGCAGACGACTTTTGTTTATTTCTTTTAGTCATAAGTAATTAATTTTTTGATGTTTATTTATTTTACTGCATAACTAATTTTAATTAAATCAAATATTAAAATTAAAAGCTAGACAATAGCAAAAATTAAAAAAATATTAGTAAGATAAATTGATTTTTATATGAACCTTCTTTAAATTTTCATTTATTTTTATCGATTTTTAAGAAAATAAAAAAAAAAATAGCAATGTTAGCTCAGATAATGAACAAAATAAATTCTTTTTTGACAAATTGTAGAAAATTTTCGTCGAATTATTAGAGCAATTAAAATTAATAATTACAGTGGTGTTAGAACCACAAACCTGGTCGTTTAATAATCGTGAAGGACAGTGATAGAGTAGGACGAATTATCTTTCATACTTTTTCCACAACAGGACAGGTATATTTTTAGAGGTCACCTGCACTAACGTGTGATCCTGATTGTTTTCCTTTCAACTATCAAGAATAGAGTTGGATCTGTCAGGATTATGGGTAGCTATGCCCTGATTTCTGCTGGCCCAATCGTAACCCCCTGAAAGGAAGGATCGCTGGGGGTAGTATAGAGAGTTTTAGCTAACCAGGTCCATCCTGTGATGCAAACTTGTTTCTTGCAGGCGATGGATATTTTCAGGAGGATAATACTCTTATGTATGCAGCGGGACCTGTCCAATCATGTGGTTTGATCAACACCAGGATGAAGTGAAATATCAAACTTGGCCAAAATAACTCCCCAACCTCAATATCTGTTATGGTCTATTTTAGAGCGATCAATCTGGAATGGATATCCTCCACAGACATTTCTCGGGACTTTCATACTATCTCCATGAAGAATGGTTCAATATTCCCTCTAAACTCTATTCAGCACTTGTATGATTCGATTTCCAGGCGATTCTAAGCTATATTACATGCCAAAGGCTGTTCTACGCCATATTATTTAAAGATTCCACATATACTGTATTGTGTCTCCATTATTTTTATAACCACCTGTACATACATTGAATTAAAAATTAATTATATTCAAATATTTAATAAATCAAACTCATCCCTATGTACGCAATAATATATTTCCGATGGAGAAAAGTAGAAACATATTTCAGGAACTAATATTTATCATAAGCATTATATTGTCTGACCCAATGGTCTACAATATATATTTTAAAATCAAAAATTAATATGAAACTGATTCACCTTAGGAAATCAAGACCAACTCTAGTACTGGAATAGTTGACTCATACAATAAATTTTTAAAAATTAATCTGCTATTTTCTCTCCCTAAGTTCTATAATTTTAATCATTTTAATAATTAACTTTTAGTATTAATTCTTCCTGATTATATTATAAATGTATATTCGAGGACTCTTTTGACTTAGTGTCCTTTTTGTTATTCCTACTATTATAGGGTAAATTGCTGTATAACCTAAAAATTCCTATTTGTTAAATAAATTCAATGGCAACATCTTCGTTAAAAATTCATTCAATTGTTCGGAAATTCAGTTGTAATTGTTCAATTGTATATATATATTCATGATATATTGTTACTAACAAGGCTTGTGAAATCATTATTTAACTCATGTCCATATGAAATTCATTAAAGCAAACATTAAAACTAAAATAATACATTTAGTCATGTAATGTTCTATACAATATATGTTTATTTATTGCCTCAGTTTCGAGTATAACGAAAGGAAAAAAAAAAATATTAAATTGATGATTCCAATTTATTATATTTATAGAAATAGCTTGATAGAACTAACAAAATACTTCATGAATTGCCATCGCCGGGAAATTTGGGAAAAAACATATTTAATTTCTTCAGTTAATCAGATCATCCTTCAGTATTTTAAAGCACAGTATAATTTCTTATTGGGGACCTGATTACCGAGTGATTATCGCTCTAGATCTGGGTTCCACAGAGTTCGAGGCCCGGCTGTGCCATGGATATTTGTTGTGGTTCAGAATCTACTTTAAATAGTAAGTCCGGGTCTATTGTGACAGCAAAAAAAACTGATAACCCTACACTGTAAATTGAAAACATCCCTTGTCTCTCGACTTCTACCGATAGGCAGATGACCTTGGCCCACCATATAGATGTTGCCCCAATAAAGAAGAAGATATGTTCTTATTAAAAAGATTAAGAAGATTAAGAGAGTTATTTTTGTTTTCTAATTCCAATAACACTGCTTGGTGACCGACCAAGATACTAAAATCGGATCTAAGCTGCGTTACAGATCCGTCGTAATATTAATGGATCTGGAACAGAACCAGCGGATTTTTCAGAAATCCAACTGTCAGTTCCACGGTGTTATTCGTTTCCTACATTCAAAAAGGGAAAGCAGGAACACATTGGGGAATGTGCTGCGTTTATGTTTGGAATTGTTTCGGTCTATGACAAAGCACGACAGTATACTACTGTGGTAAGTAACCAAACAGTTTTTATGTAAAATTATAATGGAAAGTGTTTGAACCCCGGTGACTTCCCCAGACTTAGCACCAATTAACTTTTACCTCTTTCGACAACTAATAAGATGCCTGCGAAAAACAGCGTTTACGCATTAACAAGTAGCTTCAATACGCTGTGCAGAGCTATCACACTCTAGTTGCAACCTGTTATGAAGTGGACATTAGAAATATCCTTACATGAAAACGGAATATTGATTATAATACTGATAGTCGTAAAATCATTTTCTTGTTTACAATTGCCTTTATTGAATACCCTATCCAAGGATGAAAAAAGTTCAAAATCACAGTCGATTAAAAAACTGAACAAGTTCTGATTCAATAACAGTTAAAATGGTTTAAAAATATTAATTGTTGAATATATATTTTAAAGCAAATGGGGCAATTTTTACTTCAGGAATATTGAATATTTTCTAATTAATAATCTATATCTTCAGGTCATTCTTTCCACACAGTTTGCTACTACAAGTCACCCATGGTGATAAATCCACTCTTCTCCTCAATAGGAGTTTTGGAGAGCGATGAAGAGTATTTATGCATATGTAGTCATCGTGTCCTTCTCCACCGTAGACACGTAAGCCTTCAGTTAGCTATGCTCCGCTAATCCCCAATTTGCTATCCATCATGTAATCCCAGCTAATATTTTGATATTTTAACTCATATATAACGTCGTTCCGATATTTGAATAAAGGGTACTTTGTCAAAACTTCATTTGCCTTCAAATGAAACAAATGTCACTCAATTTGCTACACATTCAGCTACACAAATGTGTAGCGAATTCAGTGTTACATAGGGTGAATAGTGGAAGGATTTAATACATTGTATCCATAGTTTTCTTTCTACCTCAATTTAGAAAAATAATCCCTTTAATGGATTCATGTCTTTTAAAGTGCGCAGAATGACTTTTCAACTAACATACGTATTTTGCCTTCACCAATATAAATACTGAAGCATTTCCATCAGAATCGCTTGTTGAATACCATCCCCTGTCTCCCGAAGAAAAAATATTTTTAGTTTGGAACCATATCTAGTCAGTTTATTTGAATAAAATAGAAACGGGACCCTAATGGACTTAATAAAAAAGTAAACATTTAAATGTAAACTTATCCAATGTTTATTACTTTGATTATCTCCAGAAAAATATATCTTTTGTGAATAATATTCTAATATTACTATCTATGCATTTTGTTTTCATCATTTTTAGCATATTGATTGTCTAAAAGACGATCCATTTAAAAATGGTCTTAAGCAAAGTAGATGGGAATGCCACTAAGAAATGAATTAAAATGTTCAAGACTCTTTCAATTAACATGTATTTGGGAACAGAACATGACGCTCACTTGTTACGAACTCACCGAGGAAAACAAAAATTGGTATCTAAAACATTTGTTCGATAGACGATATCTTCAACATAACGATATCTCCCTACACTAGATTTCGTTTCCCTCTACCACTTTTTATGGGGTTAGGTTGCATATATCGTGTATCGATCAAAGGTACAGGACATAAATCATCTAACGGTCACTGATGGTATTGCCGCATCGTTGAGAATATGCTACCACGAACATGGTAAAAGTACCATCTTGATGCGCAACTAATGATACCCATATAGAGATAAAATAAATTAAATGGTACAAAGAAGAAAAACACATACGTTTCAGTTTTTAATAATTTTCATTGTCTGACTTTTCCTTTACTGAATTAATTTTGTGGAATTGTTTTTGTACATTCAAATATTTCATCGTGTACATTATTATTTTTCAATGCATTATCCATCGCTAGTCACTAATTTCCCCCATCTTTCTGACAACATATGGATTTTGCGTAGAAAGAACAATTCATGTTTTAATGTTATCCATCCTTTAAATGTTATCAATATCATTTTTCGTATCTTGTTTTTAATAATGTTTCTTATCATTTTCGTATAGATTGGAAGCGCTTCACAGCCATCCCATGTTCCACAGACCTAAACAGGCAGTAATTCGAAGGGGCAATATCTGGTGAATATGGCGAGTGGGATAAAATATCCCAATTCAGCATTTCTAAGTACTTTTTGACTACGTGAGCAACGTAT
Source organism: Caerostris extrusa (assembly GCA_021605095.1). Taxonomy (NCBI): domain Eukaryota; kingdom Metazoa; phylum Arthropoda; class Arachnida; order Araneae; family Araneidae; genus Caerostris; species Caerostris extrusa. The sequence continues at coordinate 76,373 of BPLR01005294.1, read as the reverse complement.
GGTCGCGCTTTATCATGTTAAAAAATTACTTTATCTTGCCTTTACTTGAATTGTAGCCGTTTATCCTTCACGGCTCAAACTCATCATTTGAGTTCGGTAGAGTTCACCAGTGATTTATTCATTCTGTTGAAGCAGCTCATAGTGCACAACACCAAGCTGGTCCCACAAATAGAGAGGCTAGCTTCGAACAATAAATATTCGGATAGGCTGTCAATCGCCTTTAAATATCTTTTTTAGCTTCATTTTGCATGTTATCAATTTTCTTGCTTTTGAACCATACCGAGTGCATTTAAATATTTGAAAACTGTTACGTGATCAACATTCAACGATTCAGCAAATTTATTTTGTGTTTCACAACTTGGTTGAGTACTGCTTCCAATTCGTCATCTTCGAACTTTTTCGGCTTACCAGAGTGTTCTTTGTCAACTATATCGATGCCACTACTTCTGAAATGTCAAAACCAATACTCACACGTTTTTATCGATGGATTATATTCACAGAAACTTTCATTTTAGCAGCAGTTTTCTTTGAATTAAACAGGAAAAGTAAAACTTCCATCAAAGTGCGTTCTGTTGACTTGTAATTCGACATCTTCGGAGCTGGGAAAAATATGTTGTTGACACTTCAGCAAAATGACATATGATAAAAGGTAAAGCCTAATAACAGATCGTTGACAAGATTATAGTTATAGAAGTGTATGATGCTATATAGCATAATTTACGCCATCGATTGTAAATTCCTCAAAATTAATTCACAATCATTTTTTTAATTTTATTTCTATTAGCAATAGAAAATAACAAACTCTTACGAGATAAACATGATAAATAACATAGCAAAAAATTATAAACTTTTAAAACACACACAAGAAGAAAGGAAACAATAAGAGAAAAAAGTCAATGTCTCATCAGCAAAGTTCTAGCTGTTTAGCAGTAACTTTTCACCTCGGAGTCTCCACGCTAGGAAAGGGAATTCTGCTACATGATGCTTATCCTTGATCTCACATGCCGATAGCAGATCCTTTTTGCTATCTGGGACGTTACCAGCGTATAAAACGTGACGGTATATCTAATGTCGCACCCTAAATTCAAAATCCTAATATTAAAAAAAATATATTTCACAAATACGGCATGCATAGTAAAAAGTTGTTGTTGATGCTTATCCTTTGATTTAGAATCCTAAACCAAGTCCAGTAGATCATGCTGTATCAATAGATCGCAAATGGTCCCCCCCTTCATTCTACAGTATAGTAAAAAAAAAAGGTTTATAAGTATATTTTAATAATAATAATAATAAGCATAATTTAATAATTTTTTTTTTTTCTAATGCAGCTGGCAAACACTTAGACAGCTTGGTCTTGGATGCCTTAAGGCAAGCGCTGCACAGACGTTACTCATTTTGCATTACTCAGGGGGCGCGTATAAATTTGAAGATAAGCCATGTACGCGGAGTAACAATGCCCCCGCAACGCTCTACGATGATATTAGTCCGGGACCTACAGTTTAAAGTGGATTCCGAACCAATTACACACATCCATGGCACCGCCGGGACTTGAACCCGAAACCTGTGGTACCGATCGCCAGAGCGCTAGCCACTCGGCTCAGGTGCATAATTTAATAGTAACAATAAGTATAATAAACATAATTAAATAATAAGCAATAGAAGCATAATTTAATAATAAATATTTTTTTTTGAATAATTAACTCTATTAAATTTAGCCAATAGAATTAATACTTGCAAAAAATAATGCACAAAAAAAAGAAATAATATAAGAGCTCTGTTCGAAAAACATTATTATGTAACACCTTTGTCTTTCAAATAGCCTTGAAATAGAAACCGAATGGATAGTTTTTCTACAGCTATGCAACACTGCAGAAAATGTGCTATTTTCACAGCTTTAAGCCAAAGTGGAAAAAGTAAAACTTATGTTTCTATTTTTTAAGAAATATATATATATATATATATCTTTTTTTCAGAAACTTCGGTTTTATGCGCTTTCAATTTTTTTATTACCTTTCACTGGTCTAAACTTTTGCTCCAGAAAAATAAAACAGGAGGAAAAAACATTTTAAAAAGTGCCCTCACTTATATATCCATTTCACTTTAAGTTTCTTCGTTGTTTTAAGGAAAGTCTGCGAAATTTTTTAAAGAAAGAGAATGCAGAAAGCGTGCTAACATTTTTTTTCGACCCTCTCCTTTGAGAATCGTTTGTGCTAAGCGGTCCCCTGTATATAATTTTTTCTCCTTTTAAATTGTAAGCTTTCGAATACCAATTTGATACTTTTGAAATTGAGAATTTTCTCTTTTTTGAATGCATTTTTATAGCATCCTCACTCCATTTTTAAGTCGTTTTTGTCGCAGCGTGAGTGTTTTTATAAGAATTTTATTCAAAGCTGTTGTTTTAAGCGAGTTTTGAAGCTCACGTATAAAATGCATTTGGAATACTCGCAAAAAACTATCTTCTGCTTTTTTTTTTATTTAATCGGAAATGGTACATTTTATTGATATGCCTTGTCATTTCCGAATGCCGGACACTTTGGACAGAGGTCAAACTTCACTGTGTGACAGAGATGTAGGGCCTGCTACTTCATACAAACAATTTGCGGCCACAATTTTAAACGAAAGTCCTTTAAAGCGGGGATATGGAGTCCATCAAAAAAATATTCGATTCATACGTCGAATTTTTATTTTACTTCAAACACCTTGTTTTTCACCGTAATTTTATAAACTGAAATGCTTATTAATGGATTTTAAGAAATTGTTTATTATTGACAATCTTTATAATGACTATTACTGTTTATTGTTGTTTCTCATTCCATATCGTCTGCAGCAACATCCAGTTCCATAAACCCGTGAAGTTATGATAAGGGGTAAAAATTGCGAATTCTTTTTATCCTTGACCTCGCGGCACAAAGACATGGCACCCAAAGGGAAAGTCTGAGTTTACCCCACCCGGTTACATACCCTGGGCACCCATTTTAGTCGCCTTTTACTACATGCTACAGTAAGGCTATTCTACCCCGGACCCACAAGGGGTAAAACTATTACAGTAATCTTTAGAGTGACTTTTATTGAACACATATATTTATAAAAAATTTTTTTTGCAATACTGAGAATATTTCAAATCATTAAAGTGTGTACCATTTGCACTCATTTTAAAAGACATCCTTCTCCTCTAAATTTGCATACAAAATATATGCCCAATAAAAATAACATTAATAAATTAACAGGTACCAAACTATTATAGAAAGGATAAAGACAAGCGATAAATTGTACATTTAATCACAAATAATCTACATTTGTAATACATGAAATACTTTTTTTTTTTTGTTTTTAATTATAGAAAGATTTTATAAGATTTTCTTTTTATTGTTAAGCCAAGGTGGCATTTATAAATTTCAGCTCTGAAAAAGGTCTATCAACACTTGCATCGTTTGCAGTTAAAGCAGTCACTGTGTTTGGGTTTTGGTTGTATCATTGAAGTAAATCGAATTGATATTTAAATATTTAGTTTTGTTTTTACATTAATTCCTAGTATTTTGAAAAATAAAAGTTAATTTATTAATGAGTTGTATTTTTTAAAGCGACTTCTGACTCCTACTCCTCCAAAAGGCTCGATTGCCGACTCAGCCTCTGACATCCCACCTCTGGTCTACAAATTATGTTTGGGAAATGGGGCCAATCCATTTTTCACTTCCCCCTCAAACCAATTAACTTGTTCTTAAGACCTGGCGAATGATTCGAAGACATCTTCTCATGACTAAAGCATATACAGATTCACAGATTAGGCTCTTTGAAATACATCTACATATAGCCAACTTGCATGAATTTTGTATGAACTTTAATATTTTAATTTGTTTGTTACCTGGGCACATGAGAATAACAAGTAATGAAAAGAGCTACCAAGGACTCTAAAGCAGCAGCTTACTTAAATAAGAATTTAGTCCCTTGGCAGAATATCAACCTTGTTCTAATATGTATCCCCCCTCCTGCCTAAGGTAAAATGTGAGGAATGAATAGTTAAATTATAAGCCGTGTTGAATTGAGTTGTCCATCAAGAATTTTAAACAAATATAAATCACTTACTAAGATTATAGGTCATACTTACATAACCTACTCACATCCACTCAACCAATTACTCGCTTACTGGTACACCTTCTAATTATTAACCCTGTTTGTATCGAATACTGATATGAATTATATAGTTTGTTTTATATATATATATATATAAGAATTATATAGTTTGATATCTTACTTTCGTTGAAGTGATTGGCTTTAATATATTTATGATGAACTATCTGTTTGGCCCTAGCTTGATCAAAATACTGTTATTAAACAACACCAACCAACCAATCTTAAGTCAGGTATAGCCACTACTAAATACAAGCAATCAGAAAGTAGACTATCTTCTATAGGAAAATTTCCATAGTTAAAGAAACAGAATAGTCTCTTTTACGTGATTTATTTAAAAAAATTCTCTTGTAATCTAGAAATATGACAAAGTACAAAGCCAAAGATTAAAATATCGCCAAGTTGGCAACAAATTTGTTAAAAAAAAATATTTTATGAAATCTGTATAACATTAAACGAAATATGGTGTAGCATACTGATTTCAGTGACCTATATAGCATGGAAAATATAATAAATAAATAAATATTGCAAAATCTAGCTAATAACCTATGCATGCAGACAAATTATCCATTAAGAAATTTTACAAAATATGCTTTCCCTTTAAGATATTTTACAAATTATGCTTTCCTCTACCATCCAATACTTCAATGCCTTTTGGCAATTCCATGTCATGGTATATCTGCGTCAATGTTTTAAGAATTTCAAAAGAACGCCGATATTTTAAACTATATGATACTCTTTTAGAAACATTCCTTAAATAGTTCAGTAAGAATTAAACTGCCATCAAAATATTTTGTCTCTGATGATTGTTCAAAAACCTTATTAGGTATTTAAAATAAATATTTTTATGACAATTATTTTCAACATACTTAACAACCATTTGACGTTTTGAAAGTTTGTTGATCTTTTTAAAATATATAATAAATACGGGTGAGTTCTTACAAATTGATAAAACAGAGTTTTGACTTCATGGTTATTTAAATTATATATTAAAATATATCTCAATTTCGTAATCTGACTATTGTCTCATAGCGTTGCTATCTGTTTTACAAGAAACATGTGTTTTATTTCATTTCACTCTGAATCCTGTCAAATCGCGCTTTTAACCCTTAATTGGTTCTTTCATTTGCATGATTCAATTTAAAAAAATAATCTTCAATTTCTTGCAAATGGTAAAAATAATCTTCAATTCTTTGCAACCCTTATTGCATATAGAACTGAAAGCCATTCTAAGGATTATTTGGACATCAACGATATAAAACATCTATCGCCTGCTGCAGCAATGACTTACAGTGAAAATTGCTCTTGGTATGTACAAGTATGTTAATATAAGGCCTCAAAATTCCAATTGGAGATAAATTAGTATCCAAAAAAGTTATTTTATGAAGTATATGAAGAACAAATCGATGAATGATGTAAATATTTAATTATGTTAAGAAATGTAAATTTTAATTATTTTTTTATAAAATATTAACACAATGAGAAATATTAATTAATAATGAAAGAAATGTAGTGAAAAATACATTCGTCAAACAATTTTTATACTAACGTTTGGATGAGTGCTATGTATTCGTGACACATTTGTTTTATTAGTTCACATTTGGAAATAGTTCACATTTGGACCATTTTGTAAGGAGATATTTTGGTCTGTAAGTTATACCTGAGATCACGAGAAAAGATATATAATGCCTTCTGGAATATTTTTAATCTATCTGCCCATATTTTTCATACTACAATATATATAACACAACACTCCACGTGAATACGAAATATATATGCCACCATTTCCATCAAATATGCTCGTTTTTCAAAACAATTTCTATAACACATGCTTCTAGAGAGAATCGAGCTTTCTCTTTGGCTAGCATACATTACAGCTGGTAAAGCAGTCGCATACAAAATAAAATAAAATGTTCTTCTCCAATGGAGCAAACGGTCCCATGGTAAACCAAGTCCATCTGCCTACTGACAGATTCCGTAACATGAGATGATTTCTTTAGAACATTAAATACATTAAATATTTTCTTTCTATCTAACATGGCTGTAGAGGTAGTGTTGTAAGCCCATTTCTACAGTCATATTAGATCGGAATCTACTATTTAAAGAGGATTTCGAAACGTTACAAATATCCACGGAACTGCCGGGAGTCGAGCCGAAATTTGTAGCCGTCAGAGCTCTAGCCATTCGGCCATCAGGCCCCCAAACGAAAGCTAGTATAATATCTTATTATTTTTTTTTAAATATTTCAGTTTAAAGTTACTACAAAAGTATATAAAAAATTAAAAAAAATAGATATTAATAAAATAATTTTATTTCAATTTCATAATAATTTGAATATGTTAGCTTTGTTCAAAATTATATTAAAAAGAAAATACTCTACACAAACAAATTCTAATTTATCTTTCTAAGTCTGTGTCTATGTCGATTTTGTATGTCTATGCCAGTATTGGAGTCTCTTTTGATGCAATACAATCAAAAGAAAACTGAAATGAAAATATACAAAACTCAATACAGACATATAATAAAAACATTAAACGCCTTCCAGCTGAAATAACACAAAATTTACATGCCGTTGATAAAATTTATTTACTATTTCAAAAATTTATTACAAAAAATGGGAAGGCAGGTAAATGAAAATGATTACAAAATGAAAGGAATCTATCTATATATATATATATATTTTTTTTTTCCTTTTTCAATTTTAATTAAATAACTAATGTTATACTTATTTGCATGACACCGTCGTTAATGGGCACAATGTCATCAGTTATCATCTGCTTTCGATGAGTCATGTTTAATATCTTTTGACTTTAACATACGCCAATAATAAGAAATCGAAGGCAATAATTTGTACGAGTTATCCATGATTTTGTGTCGAATTAAGATGTCGGGTATAAATCATCTAAAGTACTGATGGCATTGCAGCCATTGATGAAGATATAATACATTGAAAATGACAAAAAAAATAAATAAATAAATAAAAGGTGTGTCATCTTGATGTGCAGCTAATGCTGGCAATATAAAAGATGTCTTAAATTAAATTAAATTACATTGAAACGAGAGAAAAAAAAAACAGGGAGACCTATCGAAGGTCCATTTCCTTTGTTCGATGATAACAAAATATCGTGCATCCAAAAAAAAAAAAAGGTACCGTGAAGATTAAAGGTATTTTTCTTGCATTTTCTTTTTCTAAATTTTCAGTCTATTAGTTAGCTTTAATGGGTTTAATAAATAATATTTAAAAAAAAAAAAAAAAAAAAAGATTTAATAAAAGTATGTAGAAATTTTTCAGGTTTGATTACGCTTCTTTTTATTATATATCTTATTTGTGAAATACATTTTTTAATGCAATGTGCCCATAAAGTTTCTTTTTATAATTTCAAAAATTTATTACAAAGATACTAATTGAAATGCAAAAGGCATATACATTTAAGTTTCTTTTTTTAATAATTTAATTTAATATATCTTTAAATGGATCCATTAGTTCTACATCGATAGTGCACTATTATTTTGCCATGCTCGTTGTGGTATATCGTCATCAATAATGACAATGCCATCAGGGATCCTCTGGGCTAGGTCGGTCATATCTAGTACCCATAGTCACCTTTATTTGTAAATTCACGATATCTTGAGCTTTATTTTATACATTATCTAACGATGGCTACAACGTACATCTGATATCACTGTCATTGACAACTTTCTATGTTACAGATATCGTATATTTAATGCTACATTACATAATTTAGATACAGCAGAAAATCAGTCATGGCATTAGCTTTATAGTTATTGTCATCCTCAGTGTCCTGCAGAACGACATCCCATGAATAGCCTACTCAAGAATGAAGTTAAAGGGGAAGCTTCTGTTGTGATAGAACATCCCACCCATAGGTAAAGTCTGATTTAGCTCTGTGACGCTGAAAAAGGAGGCCAATGCTTTTTCGGGAGGATTATCAGGTAGAACTATCTCGCCCTTGTGTATCATATGGAAGAAACCCCAGAAAATTCCCACCAGGTAGTACGACTAACTATGCAGCATGCCGAACATCAAGAACGCTATTGGGACTCCTAGTTTTAACCTCAGTCCTAACGCCCACCAGCGGCGCACGTTGTCACTCACCCGCGAGGCTGGCATTGCCTTTGTAATAATGGTTTGACACACAGACTACAAGACAAGAAATCGAGTCTGCTATGCCATCTCGTTATGGCAACTAATGGTGACCCTATAGACATGCATTAAATTAATAAATTTAAAAAAATAATAAGTTATTATTATTATTAAAATTATGTGATGCAAATAATAATTAAATATATCAATTTTGTAACAACTTTCACTTATTCATTTCATTTAATTTATTTGCCTTTGTAACAAAGTTTTGAAACTTTGATCCTATTTTATGGACATGAGTGTATTTGTTATCCGAAGAAGAAAAAATACTTTTCAGCATTACACTATTTGCAGACAACGTTTTGTTATTCCTATTAAGATTGGATAAGTCACAGGCAGTAAGACAGCCTTTTGTTGCTTAACAGTTAGCTCTGTTTCTTTTACGCCTTTCACACTTTTGCTTGTTGTAGTCGCATCCCATGCTCCGAGACCATTCATCAGAGCGACTTTTCTTCGCCTTGGTGACGTGGACGAAAGAAAGATGGCCGGCCCTTTTTCTGCTCTTGTCGAGAACAGTGAAGTTTTAAAATTACTTTTAGATTTATTTTTCCAGGGAAGTGGGCCCGCAATAAACGACTTTTTAAACAACGATAAGTCATTTTAATAAACGTCAGAACGAGAATGTCAGAGGCTTGAATACATCGGCGTGTTTAGGTTCTGCTTTGGGATTTTGCCGAGTTTGTTTTCAAATGCTTATTATTTACCAATTCACTAGCTCAAATGCAATGTTATTCTATGTGCGGTTTTGCATAATGAACCAAAATGATTTGCAGTTTGAGGTTTAGTCCTACCATGGATGAATTTTATTTTCGAATGTACATATATAAATATTACGTATATACTATTTTAATCAAAGTATTTGCAGTCAAAATTTTATATTATTTATATTTTATTTTTAAAATAATATTATAATGTTTAGTTTACTTCTAACTAGACTATGAATTATTACTGGATTTATTGAAATGTAAGAATATAACTACCCGTAGCTTGAAGAAAAACGTTGTTCTGTTGTGTCTAATTCTGTGTTCTTCAATGCTGGAGAGGACATCCATGATGGAGGGAAAGGGGCAGCTTCTATTGTGAGGGAGCAACCGTAGGTAGAAGTTCGACTTTGCTTCCAGCCGTCGAAGAAAGAGGGCAGCGCTTTCCGGGAGTACCTTTACAGGGAACTACCCCGCATTCCGTATCGTATGGCAGGAAATTTGTAAAAATTTTCAACAGGTTGTCTATCGGATGAGGCAAGATGCTGAAAACGCCATCGAGCCACCTCGTTTTTAGAATCAGTAATTACAACAATGACGCCAGCAGTTTGAACATCAACCCCCTAAAGCTTGACAGCGGCACACGTGGCCACTGACCAACGTGCCATTGGGTACTATCTTGATGTGCAATTAATGTCGAAATATTGGGTACCATCTTGATGTGCAATTAATGGCGACAATACACAGATGTATGAAATTAATAAAATGAAAATTAAATTAAATAAGAAGTACTTAAATATATCCGTTTCATTTTTTATAATAACTTTCATTTATCTGATACTTTATTTGCTAATCTGATATTTTGAAACTTGAATCTATTTTATGGACACATAGTATTTGTTATCAGAAAGAAAAAAAAAACTGTTCAGCATCACACTATTTGCAGACAACGCTTTGTTATTCCTATTAGGACCGGATAAATTTAAGGCAGCAAGACAGCATTCCTGTTGCTTAACAGTTAGCCCTATTTGTTTTATGCCCTTCACTTTTTTGCTTGTCGTAGTCGTATCCCATGCTCCGAGACCATTCATCAGCACGACTTGTCAAGTGCGACTTTTCTTCGCCTTGGTGACGTGGACGAAAGAAAGATAGTCGACCCTTTCTTTTTGCTCTTGTCAAGAACAGCGGAAGTCTTAAACTTCACTTAGATTTATTTCTCCAAGGAAGAGGGCCCTGAATAAACGACTTTTAAACAAAGATAAGTCATTTTAATAAAGGTCAGAAGCTTGAATACATATGTGTGTTTTGGTTCTGCTTTGGGACTTTTCGTGTTGGTTTTCAAACACTTATTATTTAGCACTATTACTTGTTGAAATGCAATCATATTCTATGTACGATTTTGCATAATGAGGGAAAAAGGTTTGTAGTTTGAGGTTTTGTCCTATCATGGAATGAATTTTATTTTCGATAGTACATGTATAAATATGTATGAATATATTTATACGCAATTTAAGTCAATGTATTTGAATTTTATAATTTTTTAACGAGACTCATAATGTAAATAAAATTTTTATATTAATTAAATTTTATTTTTAAAATAATGTCTTAATGTTTGCAAAAATATTATAATGTTTAATTTATTTCTACCTAAACTATGAACTGTTACTGGATTTATTGAAATAGAAGAATATAATCACCCGTATCTTGAAGAGAAAACATTGTTGTGTTGTGTCTAATTATGTGTCCTGCAATGCGGGAGGGACATCCCATATAGAATGTCATCTTAAAGGATGTCCTCCTTATAGATGGTCCTCTAGTAATAGTATGAGTAATCTCATAAGATGATGACATTATGAGTAGTCTATTCATGGATGAAGGGAAAGGAGCAGCTTATATTGTGAGGCAGCAACCGATTTGGCAAGACCGACTTGGCTTCAAGTCGCTGAAGAAGGAAGGAAGTGCCTTCCGGGAGAACCTTTATAGGGAACTACCCCGCATTAGCGTATCGTATGGGAGGATACTTGGACACCTTCCAAAAGATCGTCTATCTCACGACGCAAGATGATGAAACTCCATCGAGCCACCTCGTTTTTGAAAACAGTATTTACAGCAATGACGCCAGCGGATTGAACCTCAGCCCTAAAGCCCTCAGCGGGGGCCACTGAGCAACGAATCCGGCATTGCTTTGCAATAGTGGTCTGACACAGCGAACAAGACAAGAAATTGGCTGCCACCTTGATGTGTAATTTGTGGCGACAATACATGGATGTATTACATTAATAAAATTAAAATTAAATGATACAAGAAGTACTTAAATATATCCGTTTCATTTTGTAATAATTTTCATGTATCTGATATTTTATTTGCCAATCTGATATTTTGTAACTTTAATCTTATTTTATGCACACATAGTATTTGTTACCAGAAGAAAAAAAAAAAAAAACTGTTCTGGATCACACTATTTGCAGACAACGCTTTGTTATTCTCATTACGACCAGATAAATCAAAGGCAGTATAAGACAGCATTCCTGTTGCTTAACAGTCAGCTCTGTTTGTTTTACGCCTCTCACACTTTTGCTTGTTGGAGTCAGATCCCCTGCTCCGAGACCATTCATCAGCGCGACTTGTTCGATGCGACTTTTCTTCGCCCTGGTGACGTGGAAGAAAGAAAGATGGCCCTTTCTTTTGATCTTGTCAAGAACAGTGGAAGTTTTAAAATTTACTTGGATTTATTACTCCAGGAAGAGGGCCCACAATGAAGACTTTTTAAACAACGGTAAGTCATTTTAATAAATGTCAGAATGTCATAAGCTTGAATGCATCTGTGTGTTTAGGATCTGCTTTGGGATTTTCCTGCGTTGGTTTTCAAATGCTTATTATTTAGCACTAACGCTTGTTCAAATGCAATGTTATTCTATGCGATTTTGTAAAATGAACCAAAAGGGTTTGTAGTGTAAGGTTTTGTCCCATAATTGCTGAATTTTATTTTCGAAAGTGCATGTATTAATACTACATATAATTATATTTATATACAGTTTAAGTCAATGTATTTACGTTTCGTATTTTCGTAACTAGGCTCATAATCTCATAAAAATATTTATATTAATTATATTTTATTTTTAAAATTACAGTTTAAAGCTTGCAAATATTATAATGTGTAATTTATTTCTACCTAAAATGTGAGCTATTACTGGATTTTATAGAAGAAAATATAACCACACATAGATTGAAGGGAAAAAAACTTGTTGTGTTGCGTCTAATTTCAGTGTCCTGCAGTGCGGGACGGAAACTCCATGTATAGTCTACTCATACGTGGAGGATAAAGTGAAGTTTCTGATGTGATGGCACACCCAAAGGTAGAAGTCTGATTTGGCTCCGAGTCACTGAAGAAGGAGTGTAGTTTTTTAAGGTGGACTTTTATGGAGAAACACCCTGAACTTGCGTATCACATAGGGAAAACCCGGAAAAATTCCTACCAGGTAGTCCGACTCACGTGGCACGATAACGAACATCACAAACTGCATCGTGACTCCTCGTTTTTGTAACACTGTCTATAGCAAAGCCATAAGCGGATTGAACCTCAGCTCTTATGATCACCAGGCTCGGACGGGCATTCCATGAGTTGTCTAGTCATAAATGTAGGTACAGGGGCAGCTTCTATTGTGATGGAGCTACAATAGGTAGAAGTCTGAATTGGCTCCGAGTCGTTGAAGAAGGAGGACAATGCCTTCCGGCAGAACATTTAGAGGGACCTATCCCACATTTGCGTATCGTTTGACAGAAAACCTAGAAAACTCCTACCAGGTAGTCTGTCTAAGGAGTGCAATATGCTGAACATCACAAACGCCATCGAATGAACTCATTTTTGAAACAGTGTATACAACAATGACGCCAGCGGTTTGGACCTGAGTCCTAAAGCTTGTCAGCGGCACACATTGCCACTGAGCAACGAATCCGACATTGTCTTTGTAAAAATGGTTATGCACAGAGAACAAGACAAGAAATTGGGTACCATCTTGATGTGCAATTAAGGGCGACAATACATAGATGTATTAAATTAAGAAAATTAAAATTAAACGCGACAAGAAGTACTTAAATATATCCGTTTTATTTTGTAATAATTTTTATTTATGTGATATTTTATTTGCCAATCTGATATTTTGTAACTTTAATCCTATTTTATGGACAGATGCTATTTGTTATTAGAAAGAAAAAAAAAAAACTGTTCAGAATGACACTATTTGGAGACAACGCTTTGTTATTCTATTAGGACCGGAGAACTGAAAGTCTGTAAAGACAGCCTTCCTGTTGCTTAACAGTTAGCCTGTTTGTTTTACGCCCTTCACTTTTTTGCTTGTTGTAATCGGATCCCATGCTCCGAGGCCATTTATCAGCGCGACTTGTTAAGTGTTCTTCGCCTTGGTGACGTGGATGAAAGAGAGATGGCCGCCCTCTCTTCTGCTCTTGTCAAGAACATTGTAAGTTTAAAATTTCACTCGGATTTATTTCTCCAGGAAGAGGCCGGAATAACGACTTATTAAACAGTGATAAGGTCATTTTAATAAATGTCTGAATGGGAATGTCGGAAGCTTGAATACATCTGTGTGTTTAGGTTCTGCTTTGGGATTTTGCTGTGTTGGTTTTCAAATCCTTATTATTTACCACTAATACTTTTCAAAGCAATGCTATTCTGTGTACGGTTTCGCATAATGAACCAAAAGGGTTTGCAGTTTGAGGTTTTATTCTACTATTAAAGAATTTTATATTCGAAAGTCCATATATTCTACACATATTATAAATATAAATTTATTTATATGCAGTTGGAGTCAATGCATTTGCAATTAATATTTTCTGTAACAAGACATATTGTAATCAAAAATTTTATGTTCATTGCATTTTATTTTTAAAACGATAGTTGAAATTCTGTAAATATGTAGATAAAATCAACTAAAAATATAAAAGAAACATAACATAACCAAATTTTTCAAATCCATGAAATCACAATTTAATTTATTCCCGAAGACAAAATTTCCCGAAAGTTCTACGTCATCAGAACTAAAATCAGAAATGCGCTGTGATTCATTTAATATCAATGCAGTTAATCAAACATCGTGTGTTTACATAATTAATTATAAAATTTAATTAAAAACTGAACATTTCGCTAATCTTTGTTTTTTTTTTTATAACAAACAAAACTCGCAATTAATTATGTAAAGATTCTCCATTTTGAACATGCACACATAAACACACACATATAAAAAGAGAACCTATTGCTTCAGATACTCTCAAAATATATCAATCATGGAGTCATGCGTTTAGCTTAATTAGCAATGAAGTTGACGATGTTTTTGATAGTTTGGAAACAGAATTAAATATTTAAGTTCTAAAGGGATTTACAAGTGAAAAATAGACTCCCCCACCAAACAAAAAATCACGTCTCAGTGGCTAATGAACCGTGGAATAGTTATTTGCATTTTATCATGGCAGCGAATCTCTCGGTTTTTGCCGTGGTATGAATTAGTCATTAGCCGAGGAATATTTCATTTTAAACGAGTAGAGTAGTGTACTCAGTTAATGGTTTTTAGCCGTGATTATTTTGAATTTATTAAGCGTAAGATGGTTTCTCCACTCTTTTAACTCAATGGAAGGTATTGGCTTATTATAAAGTTCACATAAATTTTACTTCAAGCTTATTAACAGGTTTGGGATAAAACATTCGTGTTATACATGGTGCAGACAACTTTTTCTGTATTAATAAGTTTAATTAGTGAAAGTATTATAGAGAATTCCAGTACATATGTATATACAGATGCATATACCATCTGAGATGAGTGGAAAATTTTTGAATGTGTAATGGAAAATATCATCATTGTTGTTTGTTTTTCATAAAGTACTACCTAAAGGTGCCTTCAAGTTTGCAATGCCCATTTTCGATCACAGTTCCCATTTTCGATTACTTCATCATTTAGTACTTCAAAATAATCTTATCAGTTATGTATGACAAAGATCCCATTTTTGTAGGGAATTGACCCTAATTTGCATGTTCTATGGAAGAAACCACGGCAAATTCCCACCAGTTGTGAGACGAGTCAAATTGCCGAACGTCACAAACGCCAATTAGTTTTTTGAAACAGTGTCTACAACAATGCCGTCAAAAAGATTCAACCACAGCCTTAATTCTCCCCAACGGCGCAAGTTAGGTATTGCCTTTGTACTAATAATTTGCCACACAGAGGACAAGTCACGAATTTGAGTACCATCTTGATTTTCTACTAATAATAACCATATAGAGATGTATAAAATTAAAAAAAAATTAAAATTAAATCAGACAAGAATTGCTTAAATATATGTGTCTCCTTTTGTAATAATTTTCGTTTATTTCATATTTTATTTGCCAATCTGATATTTTGTAACTTTAAACCAATTTTATGGACATGTAGTATTTGTTATCAGAAAGAAAAAATATTTTTACAGCATCACACTATTTGGAGACAAATCTTTGTTATTCCTATTAGGACCGGATAAGTCACAGGCAGCAAAGACAGTATTCCTGTTGCTTAACAGTTAGCTCTGTTTGTTTTAGGCCTTTCACACTTTTGTTTGTCGTGTCTGATCCCATGCTCCGAGACCATTCATCAGCGCGACTTGTTAGATGCGACTTTTCTTCGTCCTGGTGACATGGACGAAAGAAAGATGGCCGGCTCTTTCTTCTGCTCTTGTCAAGAACAGTGGAAGTTTTAAAATGTCACTTAGATTTATTTCTCCAGGGGAAGAGGACTGCAATAACGATTTTTTAAACAACAACAAGTCATTTTAATAAATGTCAGAAGCTTGAATACATCTGTGTGTTTAGGTTCTGCTTCGGGATTTTCCTGTGTTGATTTTCAAATGCTTATTATTTAGCACTAACGCTTGTTCAAATGTAATGTTATATTATGTGCAGTTTTGCATAATGAGCCAAAAATGTTTGAAGTTTAAGGTTTTGTCTATTCTACATATAAATATACTATTATGTATTGTATTATTTTTTTATATACTATTTGAGTATAATACTATAAGTTATATACTATTTGAGTAATGTTTAATTTATTTCTACCTAAACTCTGAGATATTACTGGATTAATTAAAATAGAAGATAATTTAATTACTGAAAGCTTGAAAAAAAGAAGTTGTTATTATTCTGTATCTAATCGTTAATGTCCTATAATGCGGAGAAACATCCTATAAGTAGTCTACTCTTAGATGAACGGAAAGGAATCAGCTTCTGTTGTGATGGACCATCCAGTAGGTAGAAGTCTGATTTGACTCCCAGTTGATGAAAAAGGAGGAAATACTTCCAAATATTTTAAGGGTAACTAAACCGCATTTGCGTATCGTATGGGAGAAATATCGGAAAAATCCCACCAGGAAGTCCGATTCACGAGATAAGATACTGAACATCGCAAACACCATCAAGTCTCCTCTTTTCTTGAAACAGTTTCTACAACAATGTACTCAGAATATTCAATGCTCACCGACAGAGCGCATTCTCATTGAGCCATGAGTCGAGTATTTCCTTTACAATAATGGTTTGTCACAGTGAACAAGACAATAAATCAAGTACCATTTTGATTTTCAACTAATGGTGACCCTATAGAGATGCATTAAATTAATAAATTATAAAATACATATATATGTATATAAAATTATATGATGTAATAATAACTAAATATATCCATTTCATTTTGTAATAAGTTTCCCTTATCTGATATTTCCTTTGCCTTTTTAACAAAGTTTTGAAACTTGGATCATATTTTAATGGACACATAGTATTTGTTATCCGAAGAAGAAAAAAATACTTTTCAGCATCACACTATTTGCAGACAACGCTTTGTTATTTTTATAGCGACCTAATAAGTCAAAGGCAGTACAAGACAGCATTCCTGTTGCTTAACAGTTAGCTCTGTTTGTTTTACGCCTCTCACACTTTTGCTTGTAGTAGTCGGATCCCATGCTCCGAGGCCATTCATCAGCGGGACTTGTTCAATGTGACTTTTCTTCGCCTTGGTGACGTGGACGAAAGAAAGACGGCCGGCCCTTTCTTTTTTGCCCTTGTCAAGAACAGGCGAAGTTTTAAAATTCATTTGGATTTATTTCTCCAGGGAAGAGGCCCCGCAATAAACGACTTTTTAAAAAACGATAAGTCATTTTGATAAATGTCAGAATGGAAATATGTGTTCAAGTTCTGCTTTGAGATTTTGTCGGTTTGGTTTTTAAATGGTTATTATTTAGCACTAACACTTGTTCAAATGCAATGTTATTCTATGTATGATTTTGCATAATGACCAAAAGAGTTGAGAGTCTGATTTACCATTTAAGAAAATGAAAGAACCATGAAAGATTTACTATTTCTCCTGAACGCCGCAGAAAGCGTTCTTGCCAGTGTGTTGGAGGAAGCATGGTTACTATTTGACATTTGATTGCATTGTATTTAAAGAAATGTCCTCCAATTATGTTATGAAGTTTTTTTTAACTAATTAATTAACTAATTAAGATACATATCCTAATTTTGAAATGCATGGTGATAAATTCCTATAGACAAAATATCTATTTATAAAACTTATAGTAGCATTTTATAGTAAAATATTTTCTTTATTTATTTCCAGTTCTATTATCCAGATAATTGTATAAAAAATTATGAATAAAATAGATGTATCGAAAATTGTTATCAAATTTTATTTTAACTTTATATTTGGGATACAGTAATCACTATGGAAGAATGCGTATCATCAAATACATCTACAGTAATATCTAGACTAATTAATAATTGTAGAAATTCTGTAAATATGTCGATATTATCAAATAAAAATATAAAAGAAATATACTAAAACCAAAGTTTTACAAATCTCTATAAATATCTATGAACTCACAATTTAATTAATTGCAGAATTTAAATGTTCCCGAAAGTATATGAATCCGCCATCAAGAAAGAAAGAGCTGAAATTCGCTGTGATTCCTTTAATATCAACACAGGTAATCCAAACATCGTGTATTTATGTAATTAATTATAAAATTTAATTAAAAACTGAACATTTCGCTAATCTTTGTTTTGTTTATAACAAGCAAAACTCGCAATTAATTATGTAGGAATCCTTCATTTTGATCATGCACGCATAAACACACACAAAAAAAAGGAACCTATTACTTCAGATACCCCTCAAAATATATCCATCATGGCGTCGCGCGTTTAGCATAATTAGTAACGAAGTTGGCGATGCTTTTGATAGTTTGGAAATAGAATTAAATATTTAAGTTCTAAAGGGATTTGCAAGTGAAAAAATAGACTCCCCACCAAAAAAAAAAATCACCTCTCAGTGGCTAATGAACCGTGGAATAGTTATTTGCATTTTATCAGGACAGAGAATCTCTCGGTTTTTGCCGTGGAATGAATTAGTCATTAGTCGACGAATATTTCATTTTAAATTAGTAGAGTAGTGTATTCAGTTAATGGTTTTTAGCCGTGATAATTTTGATTTTATTAAGTGTAAGAGGGTAGAGTTTTTTTAACTCAATGCTTATTATAAATATTGGCTTATTATAAATGTCACATAAATTTTACTGCAAGCTTATTAACAGAATAGGAATAAAACATTCGTATTATACCTGGCGTACACATTGTTTTCTGTATAAATGAGTATAATTAGTGAAAACATCATAGAGAATGTCAGTATATATATATATACATACAGTGGCATAACCATTACATTTGAAACCTGTGGCAAATTTTTTAGAATAGGCAATGAGAAATAAAATCATTGTTTTTTTTCCTTTTAATAAAGTACTACCTAAAGTTGCCGTTAGGTGTGTAATGTTCCTTTTCGATAACAAACCGTTTTACTTCATTATATAGTACTTTAAAATAATCTTTATCAGTTATGTATGACGAAGATGCCAGTTCTGTAGGGATTTAGCCCTAATTTCCGTATTGGTTCGGAGAAACCACGGAAAACTCCCACCAGTAGTGCGACGATGCAAGAAGCTGAACATCACAAACGCATCGAGTTTACTCATTTTCTGAAACTATGTCTACAACAATGCCGCCAAAGGATTGTACCACAAGCTCTAAATCTCACCAGTGGCGCAAGTTACATATTGCCGTTGTTATAATAGATTGCCACACAGAGGACAAATCAAGAATTCGAGTACCATCTTGATGTTCCACTAATAATGACCATATACAGATGTATAAAAATTAAAACAAATTAAAATTAAATGAGACAAGAATTACTTAAATATATCCATTTCATTTTGTAATAATTTCGGTTTATTTCATATTTTATTTGCCAATCTGACATTTTGTAACTTTAATCATAGTTTATG
This sequence comes from Caerostris extrusa, assembly GCA_021605095.1. NCBI lineage: Eukaryota > Metazoa > Arthropoda > Arachnida > Araneae > Araneidae > Caerostris > Caerostris extrusa. The sequence continues at coordinate 57,020 of BPLR01005294.1, read as the reverse complement.
GACATTTAGTACTTTTTATCAGAAGAATAACAAATGTTCAACATCACACTATTTGCAGACAACGCTTTGTTACACCTAAAGTACTACCTAAAGGTGCCTTCAAGTTTGCAATGCCCATTTTCGATCACAGTTCCCATTTTCGATTACTTCATCATTTAGTACTTTAAAATAATCTTATCAGTTATGTATGACGAAGATAACATTTTTGTAGGGAATTGGCCCTAATTTGCATATTTTATGAAAGAAACCACGGCAAATTCCCACCAGTTGTAAGATGAGTCAAATTGCCGAAGGTCACAAACGCCAATTAGTTTTTTGAAACAGTGTCTACAACAATGCCTCCAAAAGATTCAACCTCAGCCTTACTGCTCCCCAACGGAGCAAGTTAGGTATTGCCTTTGTAATAATATTTTGCCACGCAGAGGACAAGTCGCAAATTTGAGTACCATCTTGATTTTCTACTAATAATGACCATATAGAGATGTATAAAATTTAAAAAAAAAATTTAAATTACATCAGACAAGAATTGCTTAAATATATCCGTTTCCTTTTGTAATAATTTTCGTTTATTTGATATTTTATTTGGCACTCTGATATTTTGTAACTTTAAACTATTTTATGGACATGTAGTATTTGTTATCAGAAAGAAAAAAAATACTTTACAGCATCACACTATTTGCAGACAAATCTTTGTTATTCCTATTAGGACCGGATAAGTCACAGGCAGCAAAGACAGTATTCCTGTTGCTTAACAGCCTAGCTCTGTTAGTTTTACGGCTTTCACACTTTTGCTTGTTGTAGTCGGATCCCATGCTTCGAGACCATTCATCAGCGCGACTTGTTAAATGCGACTTTTCTTCGCCTTGGTGACGTGGACGAAAGAAAGATGGCCGGCAGTTTCTTTTGCTCTTGTCAAGAACAGTGGGAGTTTTAAAATTTCACTTAGATTTATTACTCCAGGGAAGAGGCCCCGCAATAAACGATTTTTTAAACAATGATAAGTCAATTTAATAAATGTCAGAAGCTTGAATACATATGTGTGTTTAGGTTCTGCTTTGGGATTTCGTCGTGTTGGTTTTTAAATGCTCATTATTTAGCGCTAACACTTGTTCAAATGAGATGTTATTCTATGTACGGGTTTGCATAATGAACTAAAAGGGTTTGCAGTTTGAGGTTTTGTTCTACCACTGATGAATTTTGTTTCCGAAAGTACATGTATTAATGTTATAAATATAAGCATATTTATATGCAGTTTGAATTAATGCATTTGCATTCATATTTTCTGTAAAGAGATTCATAATGCAATCGACATTTTTATATTAATTACACTTTTAGCATGATATTGTAATTTTTAATTTATTTTTGAGTAAAATATAAGCTATTACTGGATTTATTACAATAGAAAAAAATATAACCAATCGTAGCTTTAAGGGAAAAAAAAAAAAAAAAAAAAAACTTATTGTGTTGTGTTAAATCCTCAGTGTCCTGTATAGAAGAACATCCCGTTAATAGCCTACTCATAGATGGAAGGAAAGTGGCAGCGTCTCTTATGATGGAAAGACAGCAGGCAGAAGTCTAACTGAGTTCCGTGTCACTGAAGAAGAAGGACAGTCTCTTCCGGGGGACTTTTAGGAGGAACAATCACGCATTTGAGTATAGTAAGGGAACCCCGAAACCCACACCAATTAGTCTGTCAAACAAGGCAAAAGTCTGAACATCACAAACGCTATTGATGCTCCTTGTTTTCTGAAACACTCTCTACAACAATACTGCCAGTGGACTAAACATCAAACCCAGTGCTCACCAGCACCGCATGTTGCTATCGAGCCACGAGTCGAGCAGAAAAAAAGTAGTTACATTTAACATGAGAAAAAAAATAACAAATTGAAAGCAGTGGCCAGGGACCTGCCATGAGTATTTGTAGTGGTTCGGAATATACATTAAACAGTAGGTCCATGTGTAATATGACTATTGGGAGTAGAGATGAAAACTCTAATCTGTAAAAAGAACACATCTCATGTTTCTGAATCTGTCAGTAGGCATACGGCCATGGTCTACCATGGAGCTGTTGTGCCATTGAAGAAGAAGCAGTGGTCTATAATCCGTATTATGAAAACGTAACCTATATTGTGTTAAGATAATAATATGCATATTCGTATTATGTTCTGAGAGGTATTAACGAGTATTTCGCGAATTATAAGTATACATGTAAGGTACTTTTGAAACTCGAAATTCAAAGGTTTTTAATTATTTATCGCTTCATGTTGATAAAAAAAACAAACCTTTGCAGTCCAATATTTTGAAAGTATATTTTAAATAGAATAAAATTAATTAATTGTTTATTGTATAAGTAAACTTAATAAATGTTCATGGAAAATAATCATGAGAAAGATTTGGAGTTTACACACATTGCTTCAGTTACACTGTATTGATGGTAGCCCATTATCATTGGAAGTAATAGAAAATAATAAGTAACTCTATAACTAACTAAGTAACAATAACTCAACTCTAATGGTTAGAGTTAGAGTTATTATTTTACAATAATATGACTTTTTAGTGTGTAAATTCTTGCGGTCAGTGACATTTTAGAATGGTCGAATCTATAGGATTTTATTGCGATGTATAATAAACTACGGGAGAAAGACGCTAGGCTGTCTTCTAGACATGATCGTTTTACAGCCTCATCGGAAACACCCAATTAGATTGAGAAATCTACTGTCAGATGTCCACCTCGTGGTCTATGGTTTAGTACCGCTGTCATAGATCTATTCAATGTGACTTCCAATAATTAAACCATCTCTCTGAAACTAAGAAGCAGCATAGTTCAGAGAGAATTTGATCAGAACTTTGAGAGATAGAAATTCTTGCAGAACTCGAGAAGAACTATGAGACATAGAAATTCTTGCAGATTTCGAGAAGAACTATGAGAGATAGAAATTCTTGCAGAACTCGAGAAGAACTATGAGAGATAGAAACTCTTGCAGAACTCGAGAAGAACTATGAGAAAGCAGAACTGTGATAGAATGGTGGGGTAGAGAACATTGCGTGCAGCTATGTATAGTCTTATGATAATTGTTGATCGATTGTATCATATAGGAGGGCATGATGTATAGTCTTATTGGTATCTATGCATAGTCTTATGATAATCAGTAATTGTTAATTGCTGTTCTGTGTTATTGTGAATTTTGTATAGTATGGGCTTTAAAGGAAATGCGAGACGAACAGCCTGTTCCTCCATTCAAATTCCCGCAGATACCGACATTTTTCATCATTACTCTTGCATATTTGCATAGACTGTAATCCAAAATAGTCAGAAAAATATATTGGGATAGATTCAGGATAATTATATAGATAGGATTTGATAGATTTGAATATTTAGATAGGATTTGGACTTGATATAATACATATATAAATTCAAATAATATTTATAAAATGGGTGTAAAATTATGTGGTTGAGAGCATTGCATACAGCTATGTATAATCTTATGACAATTGTTATATTGTTAATTATTGTGTTTTGTTAATGTGCATTTTGTATATTATGGGCTATAACGGTAATGTGAGACGAACAGCCTGTTCTCCCGATCAAATTTCCGCAGACACCACCGATATTTTCATCACCACACTTGCACAGATTTGTAATCAAAAATGAACAGAAAATGTATGTTGGATTTGATATAATACTTATATAAATTTATATAATATTTATAAAATGGCTTTATATACTATTCATAAAAAGGCTTTCTGTAATATTTATATAAAGACTTTTTCATAATACGATATCAGTACATCTGTTACTTTTTATTCCCCTAAGACAAAATTTACCATGAAGAATGTCATCTCACAAAACGAATTGTGTTTCTGAAACAAAAACATCTAATACCCACAACAAAAACCTTTTTCCAAAATAAACCAAATCTCATTTCATGATACGCTATTCCAATGTTAACTCACAGCACACAGGAAACTAAAAAATACATAAATAAAGTGTGAGACATTCCGTCTCCTTTTTCGTGGAAGAGATAGGCTCCCAGATCCACCGCAATATTAAAATCTGATTGACACTGATGGATTGTTTACTGCCTTAAAACCTCTCAGGCTTGTTATCTGACACAGCCAATCTAACATGGAATCGTTTCTGGTGCCTTCATCATATACGGTTGTGACAGCACCGGCGACAGTTAGTGGGGCGGTTTCACTTTATTGCTTTTTTTTTCACCCCTTTTGGTATACATTCGACCAATACCTGTCCATCCACCGTCTAGGTTGGATTCAGACATTTTTTTACTTTGGGGACGCAAGTGTCTATATGTCAGATTTCTTGGAATGATGTGTATTGTATATGGAAAACATACCCGCTTTTCCGTTTTTGGAAAGGGATAAGTGTTCCTCCGTCTGCCTCCTTTCTTTTTTGAACTGTTTGCAAAAATTCATGAAGTATATTTTTAGTAAAAGAGTACATTTTAGTAGAACAGTTGACTTAAATTAAAACCAATTATTTTCAACATTTTGTGAACAATTCTTTGCTCTGTACTATATATAATAGCCAAATATTATGTTAAACAATACAGGGGGGATTATAATTAAAGTTCCACATTAAACTGGCTATAAAAAAAGAACCTCTCGTCACAATGAGTTCAAATTCGAACTGTAGATCCTTGAAGAAGTGAGAAATGGTATGACATCAAAAAAATTCCAAAATTTATTAGTAGATGGCGCTGTAAGCGACAAAAAGAAAGTAATTCGGCTGCCAGTGATATTTTGAATCGAAATGATAACGTATTTGGCATAAGTTGCACATTAAACCAACTGTTGTGTTCAATGTCCTTAATTGTTTCGGTTTTTTGACGGAAAAAAATGACTTCCAAGCATTCAACAGTACTGTTAGTGGAAAGCCCATTCACCACGGCAAGATCATAATACCTAATTGGATAGGAAAAATTGGTGGAAACTTTTTTTGAACCTTTTTTTTTTTCATCTCATATCGTTTCCCCCTCCTTCAAGTAACTTCAGTTAAATTTTGAACTCATTGTGACGAGTGGTTCTTTCTTATAGCTTTTTGAAAGTGTAACTTTTAATATAATCACCCTGTACATAAATTTAGTACAGAGCGATTATAATAATAAATTTGTTTTGACATTTAAATATTAAAAATTACATAAATTTTCTCTTTTCAATGGGTTTGGTTTCTTTATTTGTTCCAATTATATAATTGCAATATTTTAGAGTTTCCATTAAATATCTCTTAGGTCAACTGTTATTCTTAAAATGGACAATAACTGGTACTAAATGTATTTAAATATAATTGTTTTGATAAAAAAATTAAATCATAAATAATTCATTCTTTTGACAGAAAAAAATCTATTAAATAAACACCAATTTCAATTTTACCCTTTTGTGTTCTGGAAGCCCCTTACATAATTTAATGTTGTTTTTCTTATATTTTTCTCATTATGCTCATTAGTATGCTAGAATGTGTTTCAATTACTCATTAATACTTAACAAGCATTTGAATGCAGCTATGTATAGTCTTTTGATAATTGTTATATTGTTAATTGATGCGCTTTGTTAACGTGCATTTTGTATATTATGGGCTTTAAAAGTAATGGGAGACGAACAGCTTGTCTTCTATTAAAATTTTCGCAGACCCAACCGACATTTTTAATCACATCTACAATATTGCATATTTTGTAATCTAAAATGCTCACAAAATGATTCTGGCTGAATAAAAATACTTATATAAATTTAAATAATATTTATTTATATATATTCATAAAAAGTATTTATGTAATATTTATATAAAGACATTTTCCTAATACGATATCAGTACGTTGTTACTTTTTATTCCCTAAAGACAAAATTCAACATGAAGAATGTCATCTCACAAAACGAATTGTGTTTCTGAAACAATAACAAATAATACCCACAACAAAAACCTTTTTCCAAAATAAACCAAATCTCATTTCATGATACGTTATTCCGATGTTAACTCATAGCACACAGGAAGCTAAAAAATACATAAATAAAGTATGAGACATTCCGTCTCCTTTTTCGTGGAAGAGATAGGCTTCGAGATCCACCGCAATATTAAAAATCTGATTGACACTGATGGATTGTTTACTGCCTTAAAATCTCTCAGGCTTGTTATCTGACACGGCCAATCTAACATGGAATCGTTTCTGGTGCCTTCATCATATACGGTTGTGACAGCACCGCCGACAGTTAGTGGGTCGGTTTCACTTTATTGCTTTTTTTCGCCCCTTTGTGGTATAGATTCGACCAATACCTGTCCATTCCCCAGTCTAGGTTGGATTCAGACATTTTTTTACTTAGGGGACGCAAGTGTCTATATGTCAGATCTCTTGGAATGATGTGTATTGTATATGGAAAACCTACCAGCTTTTCCGTTTTTGAAATAGGATAAGTGTTCCTCCGTCTGTACACTTTCCTTTTTTGGACTGTTTGCCGAATTCGCGAAGTATATTTTTAGTAGAAGAGTACATTTTTAATAGAAGTTGTCTTAAATTAAAACCAATTACTTGTAACATTTTCTGAATAATTCTTCGATTTGTATTGTGCCAAATAATAGAGTAAACAATAAATATCTTACTTTTCCACTTTGAGATATAAATGTGAAAAATTATGTAAATTTTCCTTTTATAGTGTTTTTTTTATAATATTTTTCTCGTAAAGGTTGAAAAGTATATAAGAAAGATAATTGTAGAATATTGTCATCATCATCATCATCTCAATGGCGTAACAGTCCCATGGTGGGCCAAGACCGTCTGCCTACTATCAGAATTTCGAGAAGATGTTTTTTTTTTAATTTAAGGGGTAAGCCTTACCCCCTAACTCATACAATGATAGTAGAGGGCCTGATGGCCGAGTGGCTAGCGCTCTGGTTCTCCTACAGGTATTGGGTTCGAATTCCGGCGGTGTCATGGATGTTTTTAGTGGTTCCAAATCCCCCTTAAGCCGTAGGTCCCAGTCTCACATGACCGTAGAGGGCCACATTCAGACATCTGGTCTATCACAGTGATGTAGTGTGGTGTAGCAGTTGTCAAAGTAGAGAGGGACTTACGGTTAGCGTCAGATCGCTAGTCACTCGGCCAACAGCCCAACAGTAGAATTTTATAATATCCAATAAATATCTTTTAGCTCAACTTTTAAATCTTAAAAGTGATAATAATTGGTACTAAATGTATTGTAATACAATTCGTTTGAATAAAAATTAAATAATAAATCATTCATTTTCTTAAAAAAGAAGAAATATATGAAATAAACACCAAATTAAATCTTACCCAGTGTGTTCTGGAAGCCCATTACATAATTTAATATCGTGTTTCTTATATTTTTCTATTCTCATTAGTATGCTAGAAGGGTTTCAGTTACTCATTAATTCTTTACAAAAGTACGTAATTGTTGTTTGTGTGATGCGGCGTAATCCTCCAAATGTCCTTGGAAACTGGTACAATAACGCCTACATTCGTCTAAATTAATTTACAAAACATCTGTTTCTCAATTTACCTCAAAGTGCTATTGTAGTTTTCGAATACAAACGGAGTCTCGCATACAAATAATCATGTTAATTGAGAATATAAATGTTATTGAAATAACAAACATGCTTTTTATACATAACGTATCAGAATCACAATACAACCCATATTTTCGTTCCACTATAAATATTAATTCAATTAATTTATAATACTGAAAAATTTAAATCAAATTGCCATAAAACATAATATATATTTTTAAATTAAAATATACAGCTTATTGCCCTGAATAAAAAAATTTGATTATAAGCGATATTTGCTTTTTGTCTTATGAATTACAGTTTTTTTGCTACAACATATAAACACTTTCTCTTGTTTATTAGAGATCTTAATATTTCAGACTGGGAATTTCGTTCTGGGAATGCTATAATGAATCAGTTATACAATTAGCTTAACTGGTAGTGGCTGGAGCAATGTATTGCTGTGCTAAATTTTTTTTTTTGTTTTTCATTCATTCCTTGTTAGTCGTAATATTGTTATATATATATATATATATATATATATAGCATTATTATATATAGCTATATATTATATATAATATATACATATATATATATATATATATATATATATAGCATTTTTATAACCTTTTTTTTTCACGAGAAGAGTTTTGGCATTTCATTCCCAGAAGAGAGGAACGCATGCTATTTGAAAAATCTCTGGTAAACCCATCACTCAAATTTGACAGTAGACGAGCTTTATTGTGGGTAATTATATTACATGCAATTAGTGTTTTTGTGCTGATAAGAACAACCTGTCACTCAAATCTGATAGCAGATATTTGGTATCATGTATAGAGACTCAGGAAATTAGCGAATGTCTGTGCGACCTTCACAGGTAGAAACAATTACAGATTGAATATTAACCAACTGATATACCATGAGTTGTTCCATCTTGATGGGGATAGAAAATGGGCTGAGAAATGTCTACTCCTGAGAAGTGAGGTAAGCTGACCCCCTCTTGACAAATTGTCTTTAAAAGGAGAGTTTTGATGACGATGGGGGAGAGTTCTTCGACTAGTCGACCTGAAGTGTTGTCTTTTTCTCTGAAGTGACTGAATAATTAAGTCTGCTGCATTAGATTAGTCGTAGACTCGAGACTAAGATAGACGAGATAGAGAGGAGTCTTTAAGGACTTTTAAAATCTCCGTCCTGCATTTGTGAATTATATCGTTTGTAAGTCTAGTATTGGTCGGGTCGATACAATGCATATATATATATATGTATACTCATAGGAAAATATTCGACATACTCGTTAAAAAATACAAAAGCATATTTGTGTATAAATACAGAGGCTCCCTTCCCTACCAAATAAATACGCCCCTTATTTATTATCAAAAACTAAAATCTCCCAATTTTTCCTAGTCTACAAATTTCTTTCAAACAGAATTTTAACACGATTATTAAAATAAATAAAATTTGTTAAAAAGAGTTCTCTCTTTTATACCCATTACATTTAGATAGTACCAAAAAAATATACTTCATTGGTTTATTATATTCATCGCATAATTCGTAATTCAGTACTTTTTAACTAAAAAAATTCAGGGATTTTAAATTCTTTAAATCAAAGAAAGACACAGCAAAAAATGTTCAACAAGAAGACTGCAGTTTTTTAAACCCTCATATATTGAGAATATTTTTTTATACATTTCTTTTCTAGCTCATCACCACTACTCGAGAAAATTTTACTCCCAACCTCAAAATAAAATGAAAAACGTATCGCGATCATATTTATTCATTCAACCTTTCTTTTCGCTGTGCTTTTTCATCATAACAAAAGATTTTCCTCGTGAAAAATCAAAATTTTTCTTTTTAAAAACATTTTCTTGGCGACGAAACAAAAAAGACTTGATGAAAAAATTTTTTTTCAAAGCGTGGAAAGCAAGTTCGTCAATTTGAATGTGTTGGTGAGAGTGTGTGCACCTTTGTTATACTCAGTGGAGGGTTTCTGTGGAACACATACTTGGGGAGGGGAAGATACCTTTCCTGAATTTCAATTCTGTTTTGTGCGCAGGAGCTTTGTTGCTATTACGTCAAACTGGTGACGCATGCATCCTGTGGTGTGTAGGCTTAAAAGGAATAAATAAATTCACTTTTTTGGTAGATTTTCCATTTTGCGATTTTTAAATTTACATTTCTCATTCCTTTTATGTTAAAAAATAATATTTTTTATATTAGTTCTGTTAAATTAATACAAAAAATAATTTTATAATTACTGAGTTGAAAAAAATTATATCTTTTTAGTTTGCTTCCAAATGAAAAGAATAAAAGAGTTATTCATCAAATCGTCAATGGCGCAACAGCCCCATGGTGGTCCAAGGCCATGTGCTCAATGGCAGATTTCCAGACAGTAGACGTTTTCTTTTAACAGGGTAGGGTTGTCAGCCCTATGCCTAACAGTCAAATGAGACTGGGACCTACAGTTTAAAGTGTATCCCATGAATCACTAAAAGCATCCATGGCAAATCCAGGACTCAAACTTGAAACCTGTGGTACAGAGCGCCAGAGTGCTAGGCACTCGGCCATTCAGGCCTATTTTCAAAAACTAAAATTTCACAATTTTTCCAAGTCTACAAATTTCTTTCAAAAAGAATTTTAACGCATTCGTTAAACTAAAAAAAAAATTGTGAAAAAAAAAATGTCAATCTTTATACCTATTACCTTTAGATACTAACAAAAAAAAATACTTCAATTAATTTACTTAGGGTTTACTAATTTATATGAGGTTTTACGAATTTAATAAACAGCATCTTTTCACAACCTGCCATTATATAGTATGTTTGTCAAACGTCTGTATTCGTTTTTGATCTGTCAATGTACTAGTTCTGCCTTCCAACTTTTTTATTTTTATGTTTATTAAATAATTTTTAGTTTTGTCGCTACAACTTATATATTTTGGATGTTATTTTAATTAAGAGATTCAAAAACACATTTGTAATGTTTTATAACAGCATGAAAAAAATATTTTCTACAAAACATTATTTAAATATTTTGGCTCTGAAAGCAGTCGGTTATCTTAAATTATGTGAATGAAAAATAGATGATGAAACTGCAAAACTCATCAATAAATGAACAAACAATGCTAAAAGATACTTTTATTTTTAAATAAATTTCTAATTATATTCGTACTGTGAGAAATGAGGTGGTAAGATGATGTAGCCAAAACGTGGAAATATGTATGCTAGTTATTGAATATTAATTCATTATTTTACCATTTATTATTTTCCTAAACATTTGTTAAACTGTTTTTTTTTTTTCTTTACTTAAAAATACTCTTCCTGTCTTAGACCTTTTCTAGCTTTATTTCCAGTAGCAAAATTATTGGTATCTAGAACTGGCTCTTGGAAACGCAGATGATAAGTTTATTGAGAATGGCTACGAAGAGATTTAACCAACCGTTCGCTATCTCTGTAGTTTATAAGTTGCATTGATACGTGGGTTTATTCTTTACTACTTAAGTTCAACTTAGCACTGTAGATTTTATATTATTTCTCCTTTTTTTTTTAATGGGACGCAACTTGGAATTTTTGTAATGGGAATTCTAGGATGATTTTATTACACAAGTTGCAAGTAGTAAATACCTTCAGTAGCTTCTGGCGAGCTATATGGTCATGTTTTCAATACACTCATTGCTTTTCCTCCCACTCCTTCTTCGTTTTTGTCCATGGGTTGTGTTCTTCATATATATATATACATGCGTGAGTGTATCTATTATAGGTATTCATAAAGAAAAATGTATCGAAAGTATTCCTATCAAGAGGACATTTGTATCAGAGTGAAAACTCAATTCTCCCATCTCCCATGAGAGAAATTGGGTTCATTTTGATTAACTTGTTTTCAACAATACATTTGTTTACATTTTTTCTAGTACAACAATTATTAAAAAAATTACTAAAAAATTAAATTAAAAGCAATAAAATATAAATAAATAAATCCATTTTTCTATAAAAAGAAAAACTATATATAATTCTATTGTCTTAATGAATAGTAACGAACAATTTTTTTAGGATATATAAATATTTCGATGTATTATTATGATGGTTTTCTTTTTCATATTACCGAAATATATTATTAAATCTTTTAAAACAAAAGAAGCAAATAAACAGAGCAAATATGTTCAACTAGACTACAGTTTTTAACCTTCTCAAATGATGAAAAAAATTTCATATATATTCTTCCTTGCTAATTATGAGTAATTCAGAACATTTCACTCAAAATAACAAAATTAAATGAAAACCACGCCTGTATAACATTTTTTTCTTTCAGCACTTTTTTTTTTTGCTGTTGGTTTTCATCGAAACAAAAGATTTTCCTTCATGTAAAATTCCGAATTTTCTGGTAGAGGACAGTGCGTGACGCTAAAAAAGGTTATGGTGAAAAATATTCAAAACGTTGAGGAAGTCCCTCCATTCAAATCTGTTGGTGGAGACAATTCACCTTTGTTATCTGCAACGTAGGTTTCCAGTCGAGCAAGCACTGGGGATGGGTAGGTGCTTCCAAGTCTCAATTCAATTTGGTGCACGGTGCATAGCAAAGAGACGGATTATGCCAATGTGCTCAACTGGTGGTGCCCAATCCTGTGGGCTGCAGGCATAAAGTGAGTAAATAAATCCACTCTTTTCAATGTTTTCCGTTTCTGATTTATTTTATTTCCCTTTTTATGTTTAATAAAAGTGTTTCATATAATCTTTGTCGTAAAATAACTGGTTTGCATGGGGATTAATTGATTCACCATACTCACAATTTACCATATTCAGAAATTTGATTCACCATACTCATAATTTACCACAATCAGAATTTAATTTACCATAGTCAGAATTGTGATTCACCATATTCATAATTTACCACATTCAGAAATTTGATGTATCATATTCATTTTATCAACTGCTTAAGAAAAGTTTGGTTTGTTTTTTATAACATTAAAACAGGTCACTATAGAGGACATATAAGCATTAATTGTCACTATACTAATTTAGTCGTCACTCTAAGGACATATATGTAACAGATTCATAGAGTTATGTCTGGCACACCAAAACGTTACAGTTACACAGCACTAACATTTTGACAACAAGACTTTTTTTACAACAATCTCAGGGAGGGCAACTGAGGGCTTTGCACCTTCCTCTTTAATCTTTACTCTTCTGAATAGTTTTCATCTGTGATTTGTTTCTTGTTTTTCACTTTTATGTTTAATGAAAGTGTTTTATCTAATCTTTGTAGTAAAATAACTGGTTTGCATGGTAGTTTATTTATTTATCATATTCATAATTCATTCACCATACTCATAATTTACCATATTCATAATTGATTCGCCATACGCATAATTTACCATATTCAGAAATTTGATCCACCATACTCATAATTTACTATATTCAGAAATTTGATTCACCATACTCATTTCATCAACTGCTTAAGCAAAAGTTTGATTTGCTTGTATAACAGGTATTGGGTTACACAGGAGATATATGCGCATTGATTGTCACTATACGCATTGATTTGTCACTATAGCGACATATATTTAACAGATTCATAGAGTTATGTTTGACACACAGGGATTCGCACCTTCCTCCTTAACTTTCAGGGCTCAGCGGAACGATATTCAGACCTACAGGTTTAACAGGCCTAACCCCGAAATGGTTGCTTACAATTTGATTTTGATCATTGAGTTTTGAACCAAACTCCCTTAGTCGGAAAACCAACATGCTAATCATCAGGTTTTTCTGTCTAAGACTATTCATTGGCAAACATGTATTTAAGAATATTATTTAATAAGTATGAATTTAGGACTATTTATTAGTAAGTACGATGAACTAAATATGAATTTAGGACTATTTTTTTAAAATATGAATTCATTAATTATGTATTTAAAACTGTTTGTTAGTACGTATGAAGTTTATATTATATCGTGAGTTCACTAAATATGAATTTAGGACTATTTGTTAAAAAGCTTGAATTCACTAAGTATGCATATAAAACTTTTAATTCGTAGCTATGAATTTCCTAAGTATGCATGTAAATTTGTTAATTAATAAGTATGAATTTAAGGCAATTCATTGCTAATTACCGATTTATAAATATGAATTTAGAATTATTTGTTAATATGAATTCTCTAAGTATACACTTAAATTTTAATAGTTATTTAAGACTATTTATTTAAAAAGTGTATTTCTAAGTACGAATTCAATAAGCATGACTTTAAGATTAGGTTCATTCTATTTAATAATATTAAGATAAAAAATTTGATTTCAAAAAATGAAATGTCAGCCAACACAATTCTACACATAGTTTTTGTGAATATTCCATAGAATAGAGAAAAACTTAATTTATTTATCATTCAGATCAATATAAATATTTTTAAAAAAATTAAATTCGTAACATATATTTTTCTTATAAGGCAAATGATTACAATAAAGCGTAACACTGACCATATTAAACAATGAAAATTATAATTTTTGTAGTTTTGCTTAAAAAGGACTATACGTACTGCTGTTAGATTGCTCTCTATCTTTCTGAGTTGACGCCAAACTTTAATAGTTTATACCCTGTTTGATGATGACAATAAATCTATACTCCAGAATATTTATCAGATAGGATCTAGAAAGAAGGCATGGCAGTGCAAATCCTTCAGATGGCAACTACGATTACTATTACTACTATTATGTTACTATTACTACTATTATATTTTACTATTGTGTGGTACAGCAAATGTGAATTTTATATCTGTTGTATAAATTTGTTGTTGTACAAATCTCTTGGACACACTGCTTTAAATTTTTTAGTGTGTTTTTGCATATCCTTTAATTTTTGTCTTTATAGACACAGCACATATATATAGGGTGGTTCCTAATTAGGGGAGGGGGCAAGGTATGGGGTTGTTATTTTAGTTATTGTATTATATTTGTCTAGGACTATTCATTAGTAAATATGAATTTAAGAACATTAGTTAACAAATATGCATTTTTAATTATTTATTAGTAAGTGAGAATTCACTAAATTTGAATTTAGGACTGTTTGTTAAAATATGAATTCATTAAGTTTGCATCTAAAGTTTTAATTAGTATTTATGAATTAAGTGTGCATCTAAATCTGTTAATTAGTAAATACTAAGTAAGTAATGTTAAGGCGTAAGTAATAATAAGACAGATTATAAGTTATGTTGAATCTATTGCACCTATACCGTTGACTTGACTACTACTTCAGGCCAAAATGGCCAACATTTTCTGACATTAAATTTTAAAATTTTCTTTTTTTCAGAGTTAATAATGACAGTTTGGTAAAAATTGCCTGAAATCTAAGAGTCCTATCAGACATTTCGGAAAATAAAGTTTTGTTGGAAGATAAGTATGCATATTATTGCCTTATCCTTAAGAAGATATCTAAAACTGGACGAAAAATAAGCTTGTTTCTCAGGAGAATATAGAAGATATTAAAAAAACAACAACAACAACATTAATTTAATCTTCATTTATTTATTTTTATTTCTTTATCGCATGCATATATCTTTTTTTTTTTTCTAATTAAAAAATTTTAAAAGGTCATCAAAACATCTAGATATTTCATTAAAACTTTTCTTTGGGTAAGTGTTTGATAATTAGCTTTGTAATACTGACAGCTCCTTTCAACAAACCTTAATGAAAAAAAAAAAAATTATGTTTTTCAAAACAATTTCCTTTTGTTTAAGAAAAATAATTCTGGTATATTTGTCGGCAAAATATTAATCAAAAGACAATGCGAGTTCAAAAAAAAAAAAATCTAAAGAAATGTCTGGAAGTTGTCTTGATCCATAATTGGCTTGATAAATTCAACATTAATATTAATTCAGAATCATAAGAGACTTGTCTAGGGATAGTTCTAATAATAAAAGGAAAAACTCCAAACATTATTGGGATTTTTTTTTTTTTATTATTATCGTAGTATTTTTCATAAACAAAATTATGCCACGTGTAGATATTTGATGTTTTTTTAATTTATGAAATATTTCTATTTGCATGATTTTTATAAATGAAATAAAGAGAAATTTTATAGTTTGTTTATCGCAATAATAAAACCAATAAAATATTATACAAATATCTTAAATGACATATTTAAACTAGTATAAATAATCAATGAAAGTCATACATATTTTAATATATTTTCATGCTAAAAAATGATTATTTATCTACATATCGTAATTGAATGCGCATGTAGAGAAGAAAGTTTTTAAATTATATACCTTTTTTTTGATTTCAATCTTTTTAATCCATGTATCAGGAAAGGATTTGGAAGCTTCATGAATTATAAATGAATTTGAAATTTCAAGTATTCTAATTAATTTACCTCTCCATGCATAATTAACATTCAGTACTTTTAAATTAAAATTATCTTTAGTCTTTAGTATACACTCCTACACGCGCGCGCATATATATTAATTAATCAGGATAAAATATGTGGGAAAAAAGACAAAATACGGGGGAATTATGTTATTCACCAATGCATGCCCCCGTATTTTCTACATCTTTACCATTTAAGCGGCAGGTCTTTCAGGCCGGTGGTATAAAATCCTGGCGAAAGATATTCAATTGATTTTTATATGTCCAGTTTACAGCATTGTCAAACTTAAATTGTTTTCCTATTTAAAAATTGTTCAAATTGCTGTGCATAAGAAGTTGCAGTCAGTAGGGGCTAGGCCTGGTGAGTATGGAGAATGATAAAGAATTTTTAACTCTAATTTCTGCAGTTTTGCCATAGTCATTTGTACAATGTGTGCGGTCTAGCATTGTCATGCTATAAGATAGGAATCGATCTGTTAAAATATAGGCTGAAAAGGCTTTCTTTAAGTGCTGGTAGGTATTTCGTTAAGTTTTTTTGCATCAGTTCCTCCAGTGGGTTGCCATATTTTCTGCTGTGATCGCTGAAATGGCAGCCATGAAATCACATTGGTGTAAACATTTCGATGAATATTATGCTTCGAAGTGTGTTTTGGTGATTTATCCTTGTCCAACCACTGTGCTCAACTTTTTCGATTGACATATGGGACCCATTTCTCATCACAAGTGACATTTCGATTCAAAAATGGATAAGATTTTTTTTGACGAGAAACCGACATCAAGCAAGCTTCCAAACGTTTTTTTTTCTGTTTTTCATTCAGTTCATGTGGAATCCACACATCCAACTGTTTCACTTTACTGATTTGATTTAATTAATGAGTTAATATTGTTTGTTTGCTAACGCAAAAATAATTCACAGGCGCTCTGAGATGATGTGTTAATTTTCATGTATTGAATTCTTTATATATATATTTATATATATATACAGGGCCTAATATGACACACAGACACGGTACCACAGGATTCGAGTCCCGGCGCTGACATTAATGTTTGTAGTGGTTCGGAATTCCCTTTAAACCTTAGGTCCCGGTATAGTATGACTGTGGTACAATGGGTACGAAATCTGCCAGTAGACAGATGGCTTTGACCCACCAAGGGGCTGTTGAGCCAACGAAGTATGTTATCTGTGTACATTCAAACCTTTTTTATATTTCGTTTTTATATTCGTTATTTTCGAATTTGTAATTAGTACAAACTATTTATATTTAGTATAACGTATATTTTTAAATATTTGAGTTATAGAAAAACTTTGTACAAAATGTTCACATACAATTTGTAAAGATTTTTTAACAATTTAATCATTTAAAAGTTTGCATTTACGTATTAAAGTACTGAATAGATAGCATAGATACTACAGTTTATGCACAGTTCTATCGTTAAATAATCTTTTATTGGCTTTATTTCGAGGATTTTGAACACCCGGTACAGTATTGACTTTGTCGAGAGATAAATGGATAGATAGATAAATAGATAGTTAAATGGATATGGGAATATGGATATTTAAGACAAAATCAAAAGAATTCAAAAAATTCCATCATTTCTATACTAGTATAATGCATTAATGTTCTCTTGATTTACATATTTAATGCATTTTTAGATGATTTATTATTATTATTTTATTTTTTATTTTTTTTTTTTTTGCACATTACAGAAATTTTTTCAAAAAAAAATCTTTTTTTTTTTCAATTATCAAATTTTTTATTAATAATGTAAATCATACTAACTATTTTAAAATTTACAAATATAAATACTGTTTTGTTAAACGTTTATATCCGTTGCCAGTTTAAAATCAGCTGGTGCTTACTCATTGACTTTATTTACGAAGTATGTTTTGCGAAACAAACGGGAATTCAGTTAAATATTTTTGAAAGAAAGCGAATAGAAACATTTACACTCGAACAAAGAGTAAGAAAAATCCTATTTTAAAAGTCTGAACATTATCTGCAAAAATAAAACTGATGCATCATTTTTTTTTTATATTCATCTGCTACTTCACTCAAAAGGAATTTCGATCCTGCACTAATTAGTATCCTTTTTCAGAGTCGTAGTTTTAATTGGTAACATCCTTTCAATTTTCTAGACATTCATAATTGACTTTTAAATAAATATATTTAAATGAAAATAATTCTTTTAATATTGATTAAAATAATAATCAATCTTTCTTCAAATCTAATTTAAACTTTTATTTTTTGTTACTACAATACAATTAATATTGAGTGAATGCATTTTCATTGTATTATTTTCTTTTTAATTGATTTTATCATGAATATAATATAACAATGGTGTATTAACCATTTTTTAAAATATTAAAAATTTCGAAAAATTGTTGGGAGCATTGATCTCTTAGCCTATTAAGTAAGGACATTATGCAGAACTTACGTCAAATTTCAAAATAAATAAATTAAAATGGCATTAAATAACTCTGCCCTATATGTATGTATATATATATATATATATATTATATAGTTCGGGTTAAACATGTATTTCAGATCTTAAGGAAATTCAATAGCGATTTTCACAACGGCCAGCAGTCTCAAAACAAACTGTGAGAATACATAGCGAGAATTTCCGGGTTTTCTTCAATGGACATAACAATTCAAGGAAATTTTCCCTATTAGCCGTCTCAGACGGCAGCAGACAGAAAGCTTCATTTCTTAGAAAGCAGCTCTATTTCTCAGAAAGGAGTTCAATAAACAGAAAACAGCTCTATTTATCATAATTATGTGGATTGCTTATTATATTCATAAGTGGCCTAACAAACCCACCAATGACAGCAAAAATTTTTAAAATTATTTTATTCTGTAAAAACACTTGTACTTAAAAAATTGTTCTTCCTTTAAATCCGTTTACAAATTCCTGTTTATCATCTGTAAATATGCTACATCAGTGCATTAAAAAGAATAAAAACGTGGTTATGTGCGTTTTTACAACTTAAATTATTATATATATTTAAAATACACTCATGTCCATAAATTAATGATAATTCAGAATCACACAGAAATTGAACTCTAAAATAAAAATTACACATGTAGAATTATCACACACATCTTGAAGAAGAATATGCAAATACAGGAAACCACCAGATGGCGCGGATGGTACGTCACAATGAAGAGAGTGTAGAGAGGGTATATAAGGTATGGTGGCAAAAGTAAAATGTTCACAAGCGCTTTACAAGCCTTTCAGTGCAATAACCGCATAGTTATGGCGCAAAGAAAGCATTTGGATGATTTTTTACGTGGTATAATTATCGGACGACTGGAATGGGGACGTACCCAGCTGGAAGTATCCGAGGAACTTGGAATCGCCCAGAGTGTCATCTCCAGGCTTTGGCAACGATTCCAAGATGATGGTAATGTGAGTAGATGTTACAGCACAGGTCGCCCCCGAGTTACAACGCCGAATGAGGACCGGTATTTAGCAGTTACTGCCAAAAGAAACAGACGGAGCACAGCATCAGACCTGTCTCGTCAGGTCTCTTCAGCTACCGGTACGACAGTTTCAAGGCAGACCGTGTGCAGATGCTTAGGGCACATTGGTCTATATGCTCGTAGGCCTGTCAGATGTGTTACACTAACCGCAACCCACTGTCGCCTGAGATTAACCTGGAGTAAAGAGCATGCATTGTGGACACCGCAACAGTGGTCTGGTGTGATGTTTTCCGACGAGTCCAGGTTTAGTTTGCAGTCTGATTCTTGCCGGACTTTCATATGGAGAGCGCCAGGTACCCGTTACCACCAAGAGAACATCATTGAACGACACTGTTACGATGGTGCAGGATGGCTCGTTTGGGGAGGAAATATTCTTGGTTCCAGAACTGACCTGCATGTTCAGAGTGTAACGATGACAGGTCACATCTATCGGGGATGTCATTCTGGAACAACATGTACGTTTGTTTCGGGGCGCCATGGGTGCTGAATTTCTGTTTATGGATGACAACGCCCGTCCTCACCGTGCAAAAATTGTAGACGAATGCCTTCAATTGGAGGATATCACCCGTATGGATTATCCAGCATACTCACCGGACTTGAATCAATAGAGCATGTGTGGGATATATTTGGCCGACGAATTGCAGCCCGTCAACCCCTCCCACCTGGCAACCGGAACTTCGGGGGCATTGCTTGATGAGTGGTGTAATATTCCCCATGATCAGATTGACAATTTGATACTCAGCATGCCTAGGCGTTGTAAGGCCTGTATTGCATCGTCCGGGAGACATACTCCATATTAACCATCATACTAACCATGTTATACTGTTTTTTTTATAAATAGGTTCTTTTTTGAAATTTGCTCCAGGGAGTAAAAATCGTAATTTTTATTAATTATGTCAAACATATAGCATATTTTTTTGCTCTCTACCTTTTGTTTAATAATTAGACTTTACAAATAAGTCAAATTTGTTTTGCTTCTGTCTCTTTCTTTGACTGAACTTCATTATCCTTAATTTATGGACATGTGTATAACAACGGTTAGACTTGGTATTGTGCCATAATAAACATTGTATCTAAGTCTATTCTCTATTGCAAGAACATCAATCAAATCCTATAGCCACAGGAATATATCATCATCAAATTCCCAGCGAATACGCAAATTCAATTTGTGCTAATATAATTAAATGAGCATAGTTGAAGCTAGCCATTGTAATTACAGTTATTGCAGTAAGTGTAAGATAAAAATACATGATTTTCTTCAATAAGACACACAAATGAGAGAAATATTTTCCTGAGAGAAGAAAAGTCATCCATTCATTTCCAGTTTGTAACCCAGGAAAGCACCGATGTATCGACACTCTAATCCATAGTAAAATGGACATATATCGACACTCTAGTCGATGATAAAATCGTCAAGCATTGTCCCTCTAAATTAACGATATACAGATGGTGGCCAACTTTTCCATAGGTATTTAAAGTTTGAAAGAATACTACCAAGTGTATCAATTTTTAAACTTTCAGTTATTGGTTAAAGAAAGAACATGAAAAAAAAAGAAAACAGAATAGTATGCAACTTGATTGCAAGAAATCAATGTTCGTTGTCACAATGTGATGACATGATATATAAAAAATACAACAATTTCATAACCAACATTTTAGACTAAACGACGGGTGTTTTCGAGTTTTCTTCCAATACGGCATCCAAATAGGGAAAGTTTCCTCTCAGAAATATTGTCCATCAGCCTACAGTGGATTATTGATAATACATAAGAGGGACACTTGACCACGCAATAAATTGCAAAACAAAAATGTGCTGCAACTGTTCAGGATGGTTCTGCTTTAAATCAAGTGGTGGCTTTTACAGTAACCATAAGGTTTCTTATATAGGGAAACTCAATGACAGATGTGCCAGCATGTGTCGTTGGCATTCAATGCCTAGAATAGTTTTCTAGGGTTTTCTCTTATATGACACCCAATGACGAAGCAGCAATCCTTACAATCCTTCTTTCATCGATTATTGATGGTTTGTTCGTGGTATTCAAATTTTGAACCTGAAACATCTATAAACACTGATATTAACACTAATACGTTTATCAACACTTACACGGTTTAACTCACACGTTTGTCAACACTCTAACTGACACTAAAATCGACATGTAATCAGTACTAAAATCGATATTTATCAACACTAAAATCGACATCGACACTACATTTGACATGTATCGCTATTTTCATCAACACGAAAATCGACATTATTATCAACATGAAAATTGGCATGTATCGACATCCTAAATAAGGGATGCATATACCATGGCCCACTTTCCAATAGATATTTTAAATTTGAAAATAAATTACATACCTTGTAAATTTTTAAAATTTCCGAAATCGGTTAAAGATAAGGCAAGAAAATAAAAGCATCATATCATAATAAAATAAGCATTTAAAAAAGAAAAAAAAAAATTTCTTATTGTTTCCTCCTTTGCAGCTAACTAAAACATTCTTAATGTTTTTAGTTAGGTTAATTAGGATTCATAAGTACTTTTCTCAATGTACTTTTTTCCCATTAAGTTAGAAAATGCTCAGGGCAGATGTATAATATCTAAATAAACAATGCAAGTTATATTTGTATACATTTTTTGTTAATAATAAGTTACAAAATAAATTAAGCGTACTTAATATTGTGCTATAAAGGCTATTATACCTATAACATGAATTTTAATTATCATGGATTGTAGTTATGTGTTATAATAAATTTATTTTGCTGGGTTTTCTTTTAAAATTAATATCAATACTATAAATTTAGAAAGGTATAATTTCTAGACTTCAAATAGTAATATAATATATTCAGTTTGAGATATATTGTTAATAAAACGCTTTGAACATAGTATCAAAATAACGTTCCATAAATAAGGCCGTTTGAATTATAGACGCTGTCAAATGCAGGCCAGAAGAACCCAAACTAATCTAAAAATAATAAGCCATTCATTTTTCTGGGCAATCGTTTTTATATCCTTTAGGTATCAAATATGAGATATTACTAATAGAAAGATTAGGTTAAAACTTTTTTTCGATATAAAACTACGCCAAACTTTCGTGTTAGACTTTTGCTGCGTAACCTTTCTTTAATACATATATTTTTTTTATTAATTCCTTTCCTGGTGAAGTAATAAATCGTCCGCGCATTTAATTAAATTCGAGTTTAATTAAAAATAAAATCTGATAAAGTGTTTTCTTTGCTTTCGAGTTTTATCAGATGGAAGTTTGCACTGTAGCGATTAATCACTGAAAGTAATTAGAAAATGTTTGCGGAAAAGAGTATTTTCAAAAATTCATTTACAAATAATGTGATACGCCAAGCATTGAAACTGAATTATGGAATTATTCATTTAAAAAAAAAAAAAGCAGAATGCCTCAAAAGAGATATAATGGTAAAAGAATGACATTCTTTAAAATAATAAAAACTTTCAAAATATGTTACTGTTCCGTTTAAAAGGAAATCTGTACTTCAAATTTTTAAAATTGAACATTAATTTAAGTTACCGATAATTGTAAATTATTTAAAATGTCTAGAATTTAATTTTATGAGAAGTATAAACACAATTGTATTTATTGATATATATTGAACTATGTTATAATATAAAATTAAAAAAAAAAACGTATTAAATACAAAACAGAAAAATATTCCCACAGATCTGTAACACTATATATAACACTTGAACCATAAATAAAACTCGACTTTCATAATTTTAATGCATTTCAGGGATTATTATTTTTAAAAATATCGTAAAAATATAAAATATTATTGAGATATTGTATTGTTGTATGATTAAATATTAAAAAAAACAACAGTACAGTACCGATACATGCAAAATTTATTTCTTTTTCTCAATCTAAACTTTGCAATAAGAAAAGTTAAAGATAGAATTTAATGTGTTTTTGTAGAATATAGAAAACTACAAAAAGTTGTAATCGAAAAAATGTAATAAACGAAAAAAAAAAGAAGGCTAGCATGATTTTATTCATGTATTTCGATGGAATGTCGATTATTTTCCCGTGTATTATAATCATACCACTTTAAATTGTCGATCCTTGTCCAATATGACTGTAAGTCGTTGAGTGTAGAACTGGCAACTCTACCCTGTAAAAAAAACATCATCACCTGCCTCGAAATCTTGGTCTTTGCCTACAAAAGGATGGACTGCAGTGCCAGGAAGTTAGTTAGTTAGTTAGTTAGTATTATCATATTTTGGATATCAACTGCCTTAACATTAGAAATTATTATATTAAAAATAATACTTTTGATTCAATTTATACTAATTATAGATTTTAAATTATTTTTCAAATTTATTCAAAAATGCAAAAAAAAAAAAAAAAAAAAAAAAAAAAAAAAAAAAAAAAAATTTTTGAGGTTTTTAAATGCAGCTATTTACCGAAAATAATTACAAAATCTTTGAGCGAGAGAGTATTTCCAATATGCATTTACAAATATTGAGATATGCCAAATATTAAAACTGAATTAGTTTATTAATACAGAATATGAATGACTGTTATTTAGAAAAATTTCATTTACATTTATGTGCAGCTAAAAATTAACTAAAAAATGAAGTCGTTTCTATTAAAACATTTTTTTTCTTTCGTGCTAATAGTATAGATTATTAATAGCCTAAAATAGCCAAGGTGTTATATTTGCAATATATATATATATATATATATACAATATATTTTTGTGGTATATGATTACTATATGTGGTATATGATTATGTTTGTCTCAAACTTCCCAATGCGCGCTCTATTATATTTCTACTTTAGGGTGAATTACAAGGTATACAAGGTGAACTACAAGGTGAATTTTAATGAGAAGCTTATGCTTGTCATTAAAATTCACCATGCTTTGTTTTATATTTGAAAATGGTCCTTACTTAAAAAAAAATCCATCATAAATATGGTGTTTCAATAAGATACAAAACCGCTATCACACATTCATTCATTTCAAATACCAATGACACTATACCAAAAATGTATTTACCAAACTCTTCCATCTATAAAATATCGTATTCGTCCTTCTGATCCATGACTACAAATTCCAGATTGCTGAAAGAACATGATTTACACATTTCGCTAAGATACGAACTAAACCCGATTTCCCAACCAAAACCGGAAAGATGCCGTGAATAATTAATTGCTGCTTGCTCTTAGTTCGTAAAAAGAGGGAGGTAGAAAAAAAATGGCTAAAGCCTGGAGTTTTTAATTAATGACGCTTTTTCATTACGCTCATGGTCGAGCGGAAAAAAAAATGGTATGCGCTTTTATATGCAGAGCTCCAGCTTGAAAGAAAACCCTACTATATCTCACGAGAGAGAATTAATAAGTAGATGAGAACCCCTCTCTAACTTTACAACGGAAACTGCAGGAGCATGTTTCTCATCCTGTAATAAGTCGAGAGATTCTTTTACCAAAAATGCGGTTCCTTTTGCAGCACTGGCTTGACTTGTTAATTTACCTAAATTAAGTCAGAGACTTAAAAGGCGCTGTTAATTACCCTACTTTTGTTACGGAGGTATAACGTCGTTAGAGCTGTATCTGAACGTCTCATCGCTTGTTATTGTGAAGGGAATGTAAAGAGTTTTTTATTCATTAAGTTGAGGTAAAGCGCTGCGGCACATGAGGGGATGATCAGACTTTTCCCACCTTCTTTGAATGTTTTCTAGAAATTCAATAAAGTAAAAATAAAATTTATTTAAAGATAGAATAAAAGATTAAAATATAAATCCTAACTTCTTCAAAATTAGGCTAAGTGCAATACATTTCAATTTTGCTTCATGATCCGTTGTTATAGAAATGAAATTCCTCTACCCATGAAAAACAATTCATTATAAAAATATTTTAAGGCCAATGTTTTTTACTATCCACTATCCGTATCCAACAACTTTTTACTATCCTTTGGCACAAAACGTATAAACTCTTCTATAGTAATTGAAAATATTGAAATTTTGAAATCTTGAAATTGAAAAATGAAATGAAAAATGAAAATGAAAATTTCACATATGTTGAAATTGAAATTTTTGACATATGTATACTTTTGATTTATTCTATTAAAAAAACAGCTCGAATCGTGGCTCAGCTACAATGTGCACCTCAGGTTAGCATAAGGGCGGAGGTTCCATCCGTTGGGGTGTTTGTTGTAGACCCTGTTTCAAAAATCGATGAGACTCAATGGCGTTTGTGATGTTCAACATCTTCTCACATTAGTCATACTACGTGGTGTGAGTTTTCAGGTAATTTCCATACTATAAGCAAATGCGGAGTAGTTCCTCCTAAAATTTCTTCTGAAAGACACTGCCCATCTTTAGCGACTCGGAGTCCAGTCAGACTTCTACCTACGAGTGCTCCTTCCCAACAGAAACTGCTCCCCTTCCTTGCGTCCATGAGTAGTTTAGTCGTGAGGTGCCCGTCCCACACTGTAGGACAATTACGATTATCCACAATAACAACTAATACTCTATGGTTTAAACGTGTTAGTAAAATTGTATTTGTTTGTTTTTATATCAAATAGTATATATTTACTTCAAAACATTCCTCGTAAATATGGGGTTTGAATAAGATGCAAAATTGTTACTATTAGTTTAATTCATTTCATTTCACTAATTAATTAATTTCATTTCATTTTGAACGAAAACTGGCTCCTTTCCCTCCATCAATGAGTCTACTCATGGGGCGTCAGTCCCACGATATTGCACACTGAGAATTAGTCACAACAACAACAACAACTACTCTATGGGATGAACTTATTGCTCTTCTTTGTTTTTATCTCAATTTTCATATCTTACTTAAAAACACCTTCGTTAATATGGAGTATCAACAAGATGCAAAACAGCTGCTATTAGCTTAATTCATTACAGATTACAAGAATACCATTCCAAAATGTATTTACCAAACTCGTCCATCTATAAAATATCGTATTCGTTCTTCTGATCTAAGATTACACATTCCAGCTTGCTGAAAGAACACGATTTACACATCTCGCTAGGATACGAACTAATGGCGTTTTCCCAAACAAAACCGGAAAGATGCCGTGAATAATTAATTGCTGCTTGCTCCAAATTCGTATAAAGGAGAGATAGAAAAAAAAAATGGCTAAAACCTGGAGTTTTTAATTAACGATGCTTTTTCATTACGCTTATGGTCGAGCGAAAAAAAAAATGGTCTGCGCTTTTATATGCAGAGCTCCAGCTTAAAAGAAAACCCTACTATATCTCACGAGAGAGAATTAATAAGTAGATGAGAACCCTCTCTCTTTTTTGCATCGGAAATTTGCAGGAGCATGTTTCTCATTCTGTAATAAGTCGAGAGATTCTTTTTTTTACCAAAAATGCGGTTCCTTTTTTGCTGCACTGGCTTGACTTGTTAATTTACCTAAATTAAGTCAGAGACTTAAAAGGCGCTGTTAATTACTCTACTTTTGTTTTTGGGGGTATAACGTCGTTAGAGCTGTATCTGAACGTCACATCGCTTGTTATTGTGAAAGGAATGTAAAGAGGTTTTTTGTTCATTATGTTGGGGGTAAAGCGCTGTGGCTCTGAGGTAAGATCAGATTTTTCTCCCTGAATGTTTTCTTTTTTTTTTTAATTAGTCTTCTGAAATTCAATAGAGAAAAATTGAATATATTTAAAGGTAAATTTTAATTGCTTCAAAATTTTGTTGAGAGCAATAATTTTTCAGTTTTGTTTTTCCATGCTTGGTTTGTTATTGAAAGGGAAATCCTCTACTCATGAAAAAAATCAATATAAATAAACTTTTTATGGCAATAATTTTTATCATCAAAATGAGTTGGCACAATATGCTTAAACTCTTCAATAACAGTTTAAATTCTTCACATTTTGATCATAACAGAAACTGCCTATTTGATTAAAAAATTAATGGATATAAGTAGAAAATTTTAATTGAATATTATCGTTATCATTTGTAAGCACAAACAAGATTAAACTTTACAAAAATAAAGGTAAATATCTTATATTAAGTTTGATTTATTCAAAGCAATTTATTACATATAACATATTTTTCAATATAATAAATGTAAATCTTAAATAATTCAACGTTTTGTGGAGTTCAGTAATTTTTCAGTTTTGTGGTATAGTCCATTTGTTATAGAAATGAAATTATTGTACTTATGAAAAACAAATTCATTATAAATAAAATTTGTATGCCAATATTTTTATCATCAAAAGGAGTTGGGATTAAATGTCTACGTTACACAATAGCCTCACCCTCCCATCTGCACCGCATAGGCATTTCAACCGATCCTAATTGTCCACTTTTTGACTCTGGAGAAGTAATGCACAGGCACCATCTGCTCCGATGTGGGGACCTACAGATGTGGGACCCTACAGACGAGCACCACCTCGTGGGTCTACAGAGGTGTCGAGATATTGGAAAGCAAGATAGCTCATTAGGCAATGACTTTGGTCTTGTCTTTTAGTTCTCTATAGTTCTACTGTTCATAGTGATATTGGTTCTATGGTGGTTCTATCTTGGGCTCTACGTAGCTTTTTTACTAGCCATCGGAAATAAAAAAATATTTTGATTATTATCATCTCTTAGCACAAATAAGATTAAACTTCAATTAAATCTTTCGGTTTATTCAAAGCAATTTATTATAAGTAAAAACAAAAATCACATGTTTTCGAAATTTGCCAGTAGGCAGACGACCTTGGCCCAACATGGAAGTTACTGCGCCAATGAAGAAGAAAAATGTTTTGATTTAATCAAAATAATTTGTTATAAGTAAAAACTTTTTCCTTATTATTTATTTATCGTTAGTATATGTTGACAGAAAATGCTGCAACTCTACAAAAACAACTTAAATGATTTGCAATTATATATGTTTTAATTTAAATAAGCATTTCATTATATGTAAACAGTTTTATTTCAATGTTCTATTTTTAAAGTTTGCAAATGTTGGCACCAAACAATTATAAATCTACAAGAACAAAATAACTGTTTCTTAATTATATGCACTTGGATTTATTTAATACATTCAAATTCATTATAAATCAAAGTTCCTATTTCAATATTTTTTATTTATCGCCAGTATCTATTGACAGAAAGGACTTCTAACTCTGCAACAACAATTTAAAATCTGCACATTTATATAAGTTTCTATTTATGAAAACAATTATTTAAAAGTAATACCTTTTATTTCAATATTTTTTTATCGTTAACAACTTTTTTCATCGTTATCTAACATCAAACAATTAAATCTATCAAACAAATTAAATTATTCATAGTTATATAAATTTTGGTATATCTTATTTATTCAAAATAAAACAATTATTTTTTTTTTTTTACATTTTATTCAAACCAATTTATTATAAATAAAACCTTCTGTTTCAAAATTCTTTATTTATCGCCGTTATTTGTGTTAACAGGAAATGCTCCATATCTGAAGAAGAATTCAAATTCTTTCCATTTGTTTACGTTTCGATTTATTCTTTTACGAAAACAATTCATTAAAATACCTTTTATTTCAAAATTTCTATTATCAATAGCATCTGTTGACAGAAAATATTCAAAAACTCTACAAAAAATAAGTTCAATTTTTCAAATATATATACGTTTCTTTTTTGAAAATAATTAATAATCTTTCGTTTCAATAATCCTTATTTACTATTTGATCCATAGGCACAAAACTCATCAAAAAAATTATATATTCACATTTACATATGTTTCCATTTATTCGACTTAAGAAACCAATCCATTCAACTAATACATTTTATTTCAATATTCTTTCGTAACTGTAGAGAATGTGTTAGCTCAAAATGCTAACATTATTCTATAAGGACTTAAATTATTCCCATTTATATACGTTTAAGTAAAGAAAATAATCCTAATAATAATAATAATGTACGAAATGAAAATAATACTAACTAAAAATGATTTTTTTTTGTTAAAAAGTTTCTTAAATAAGCGGCCTGATGGTCAATTGGTTTAGCGCTCTGGTCATTGGTACCACCGGCTTCAGGCTCAAATCCTGGTGGGGTCATGTATGTTTGTGAGTGGTTCGGAACCCGTTAAGCTGCAGGTCCCGATCAAATTAGCCTAAAGTGTGCACAAAAGGACCGTAGAACAACAAACCAAACGAAATAAATTTTTACTATAAAGACTCTCACAAATGAAAAAGATCGTACATCAGTATTAACCAGTAAGAAATTCAAAATATACTCAATCTATTCCCATATTAGAATTGTTCTGATTGGAAATGAGCAAAAGTAACTTCATTTCCAATAGGTTTTACGATTCGTAACATTATGAAGTCGTATATATATATATATATATATACTAGTAGAAAAATCGGCATGCTTTGTCTTGCCAAGAAAAATGAATTACAGGAAATTACATATCCCGAATATATTCTCCGTGTTCCAATATATGTGCATAATAATTTTCATGGAAAGCATTTGAATGGCATATAAGATGAAATGCTGCAGTACCATCTGATAGAAAGTAACAATAAAGTGGATAGCGCAAACATATTTTCCATACTCGAATGCATATTATTACCAATTTTCATAGCAATGAGTTGAACACTATAGAAGTTGATATATTGCAGCACCATCTAGTGGAAACTTACAACAAAAGGTACATAAAAACGTTCTCCATGTTTTGTCAAACACACAAAAAAAATTTCATCAAAATTGGTCAAGTCGTTTTGGTGCGGTTCAATGACAAACACACGTACAGAAGAATTATACCGATGGCAGCACCACCTATCGAGTCCATATATATATTTATTGATGTTTTTTTTTTCCATTAATTATTACAGAATAATAAAAAGAAACATTTCATATCGATTTCTTTTTTTCTTTATATCTATCGTCGTTATAAAATATAAAAATGTAAAAATATTTAAATATCCTTTTACTGAAATTTTCGTCCCCAAAGACTTAATACTTTACATATTTTTCTTTTTTTAGTTAAAGATATATCTATATATATATATTAGTTAAAGATATATAGAGAGTTTTTATACTTACCTGGCAGCTGCTGATGTTTTGAAAACTATATTACAAGATTACTTGTTTTTATTATTATATACTCTTATTTTTAAATTCATTTATTTCTTAGAAATAGATATCTTTAAAATTTGTTATTATGATAAACGATAATAAGATTTGTAAACATTCTTAATATTTTATTCTTAAATCAATTTAATTTGAATTGAAATAAATACATTTAACGATTTACTGTTCTTAGGATTCAAAATTTTCAAGATAGCGAAATTTCTACAGAAACAGAAATTAAATTAGAAAACCAAGTACAGTATTTGGAATTTGTTTTCCAACTGTTGTATTCTGAATTAA
The DNA here is from genome assembly GCA_021605095.1 of Caerostris extrusa. Taxonomy (NCBI): domain Eukaryota; kingdom Metazoa; phylum Arthropoda; class Arachnida; order Araneae; family Araneidae; genus Caerostris; species Caerostris extrusa. The sequence goes on along the minus strand of BPLR01005294.1, from coordinate 26,317 downwards.
GTTTTTTTTTTTTTTTGTACTGGGAAATTTTAGTTGTTTAATGTAATATTCTCAGTTTTTTAAAAGGACAAATATTGATATTAAATGTAAAAAGTATTAATGTATTGCATAAATTTGTTAAAAACGACAAACACATGAAATTTTCATACATACTTGCATATTTTTTATGATTATAAAAGTTTATTTTTAATAAGCTTTTTTTATTTATTAAGCAATGAAAATAATAAGATTTTTAAGTAAATAGAAATTAAAAATCTGATGATCTCTAATGGTTTATATAAATGTAAGAAGCATTAATCTTGCATAGAATGTTGATAAAAAATTGTTAATTTTTATAACTTTACTTTTAATTAGCACAAATAAAAGTAATAAGATTTTTATGTAAATAGAGAAGGAAATTCAGATGATCTCTAATAAAGCAATAGTTTATATAAATATAAAATGAAATCTTTCAGTTCTGCAATCTTTGAAATTAAAACTATCAATGGAAAAAAAGATTTTTATGTAAATAGAAACGAAAATTCTGATGATCTCTAATAAAACAATAGTTTATGTAAATGTAAAATGAAATCTTTCTGTTCAGCAATCTATGAAATGAAAATTATCCATAAAATTTTTTATAAAATAGAAAATGAAAATAGAATTTTCATTTCTATTTGCATAAAACTTTTTATTGTTCAAACCCGATGTCGAACCTAAAGCTTCCGTCCACAGACTGGGCTTAAAACCTGATGTCCGAACCAAAAGCTTTCATCCACAGACTAGGGTTTCAAACCTGATGCAGAACCAAAAAATTCTGTCCTCATTCGTAGGTGAAATCCGATGCTGAATCTAAATCTTCTGTCATCATGCCGAAATGGTACAAAAAAGGGGGAGGGGATTAGGAGGAGGAAAAATCTACAGAGGGCATACCTATACATGCTATTTCCAAAGTATGTTAATAAAATGTTTGCACAATGTGCCAAAATTCTCATTGTTCTGAGCCTGGAGGATGTTGAATCAGCCATTTCACTGCAGTACAAGTGGTGACAGACATAACTCAGAATAACACCAACAAGAATTTTTTTTTTGTGCACGTACTTTAACAAAAATTAAATTCAATTTTTTTGCATACAATTTTTTTGTATAATTAAAAATGAATAAAGCCTGTGGTAAATCGATGACTGAAATATTATCCACCCATCAAAAGTAGACAAATCATACGTCTCAAATTCCCTTTTTTTTTTCTCCCTATGAGTGTAGCTATTTTCCCCCATCTACGTCTGGCAAATAACTTCATTACCCCCGCCCCTAATCAAATGCTGCCAACAACAGTTTTTTTCAAACAAAGTTGCTTTTGACAGCTTAATTGCGAATTGATTGATTGCCGCAAATCTCTGTGATTGGAAATTGATTGGTGGTTTTTCTCTCCGATGGAAAAACCAGAGGAAATCGGAAATTATTTCCAAAAGATCGATTCGGATGTGCACTGGACATAAAGAACAAGTGTATGTGCTCAGGTGTTGAACACACAATATTCAATTGTTTTTAAATTTATTAAAACCAAACAGATCCAGAAATCCTCACAAAACACTTCATCAAATTCTTCTTTTTCTAAACATATACATTTATAGCATGTGTCTGCAAATTTTATCATTTCTGAGAAAATGTATTAATTTTTACAATAAAATTCGTTTTGTTTAAAAGAGGTTTTTATTTTAGTATTTTTTTTTTTTAAACTAAATCACTTATAAACAATTAAAAATTCAGTTTGGCAGGAGTCGCTTGGTACATGGCACGTTAGACGAACCCATCATATCCAACTAAAAATTGGAGCATTGCATTCTGGAGATAGGCATGATACATCTATAGACCGGAAAGGTCTTCTTTCCATTAACTGCTTACGCTATTACTGGAAAAATTTTCTGAACAATTTCATTTATCAGACTTCAATTCATATGGCTTCATAGAATAATTTTACTTTATAACCTATTTATACTGCACATTTATGGTTTGATTTGTCGCTCTACGGTCATCTTCTGTCTCACGACGGCTTAATAGACCGGGCCCTACAGTTTAAAATGGATTCGAACCACTACAAACATCCATGGCACCGCCTAGACTCGAACCCGAAACCTGGGGACAGAGCGCCAGCCACTCGACCATTCAGGCCCTTCTCATTTATATTTATGTGTTAACAATTCTATTAATATTTTATTTGTTTTATCGAGGTACAATATATAGAAATAAATGAAAATGATAGACAACAATTTGCGGAGTACTTGTGAAATTGGGTAGGAATCCCAGAATTCAAACGACACCATTCCTTGAGTACTCGAGAAATTTGTCTGGAACCTCAAGGTTCCGAGCAACACAATTCGTTCAGTACTCGAAAAAATTTGCTTGGAATCTCAGGGTCCCAAGCAACACAATTCGAGGTGTACTTGAGAAATTTGCTTGGAATTCAAGGGTTTCTAGCTGCACAATTCACGGAGTTCTTGAACATTTTGCCATTAATCCTATGGTTCAGAGCAGCACAATTCATGGCATAAGAAAGTAATTTACTTGTAATCCCAGGCAATCAAGCAACACAATTGGGATATCACTGAATTTATGACTAAAAATAAGTTAATTGCATGCATTCTTTATTGAAATCAGCTGTTTCAGATATTTTTTCCAGCTTTTTAAATACTTTTTTATGCGAATATGGAATTATGCGCTTTGAAATTGATATTAACAATAGTTTTTCTTTCGAGGAAACCGATATATAAATCTATAGCAAGAGGTAGAAAATATATAGATTTTTTTTTTTGAAGAAATTTCTGAGAAATTTGTAGAAATTCTTTCTATTTTCATTTACGATAGTCTAGCTTATTTAAAGATTATTTAAGATTGATTATTGCCTTATGTACTCAGGGTTGTGGTATTTGTTGTCAGGAACTGATATAAACCAATATAGTGGATTTTACGGATAGGTAAACACATCCATTTTAAAAGCGAAAATAGATGAAGCCAATACTTGTTAGGAATGGTGGTCAGATATACTTGAAGCAAAGAAATTTAGAAAGTTAAACCAATAATTGTGAAATTTTTTGTATCGAATTTTTCTTTTAATCTTATGCAATTTAAAAGCTTTAAGTCTAAAAAATTAAATTATTTTTATTGGATTTAAAACTTTCGAAATTACTTGTCACTTCCATTACGCAGCTCTTTTTGAACCCGTCCAATTTCCTACACAATCAATTTTCGATCTATAAGAGGGAGCTCACTATATTTTGCGCCCCAAAATTTCCTTCGAGCATATTTATCGCGTAAAAAACAATACTTATTGCTATTCAATATTGCTTCGTTAAACTCAGATTTACCAAAATCTCCATTTAAGTAATCTCCATTTATTAAATTTAGTTAAATCTACCAAATATTTCATTAGTATTTTCAACCCCATTGCGTAGTTCATATAAGTACACTCATGTCTATAAATTAAGGATAATTCAGAATCACACAGAAATTGAACTCTAAAATAAAAATTTCACCTGTAGAATTATCACACACATCTTGAAGAATATACAAATTACAGGAAACCACCAGATGGCGCGGATGGTACGTCACAATGACGAGAGTGTAAGAGAGGGTATATAAGGAATGGTGACAAAGAAGTAAAATAGTTCACAAGCGCTTTAAAAGCCTTTCAGGGCAATAACCGCATAGTTATGACACAAAGGAAGCATTTGGATGATTTTTTACTTGGTAGAATTATCGGACGACTGGAATGTGGACGTACCCAGCTGTAAGTATCGAGGACTTGGAATCGCCCAGAGTGTCATCTCAGGCTTTGGCAACTCAAGAGAAGATGGTAATGTGAGTAGATGTTACAGCGGCAGGGCGCCCCCGAGTTACAACGCCGAATGAGGACCGGTATTTAGCAGTTACTGCCAAAAGAAACAGACGGAGCACAGCATCAGACCTGTCTCATCAGCTCTCTTCAGCTACCGGTACGACAGTTTCAAGGCAGACCGTGTAGAGAACGCTTAGGGCACATTGTCGTAGGCCTCTCAGATGTGTTCCACTTACCGCAACTCACTGTCGCCTGCGAATAACCTGGAGTAGAGAGGCATGCATTGTGGACACCGCAATGTAATTGGAGGATATCACCCGTAAGGATTGGCTAGCATACTCACCGGACTTGAATCAATAGAGCATGTGTGGGATATGCTTGGCCGACAGTGGTCCGTCAACCCCCTCCCACCTGTCAACCGGAACTTTGGAGGCATTGCTTGATGAGTGGTGTAATATTTCCCGAGATCAGATTGATAATTTGATACTCAGCATACCTAGGCGATTTAGCCAAGGGCGGTATTGCATCGTCCGGAAGACATACTCCATGATAACCATCATACTAACCATGTTTTTGTAAAATGGTTCTTTTTTGAAATTTTGCTCCCAGACATTAAAAATCCTATAGTGCTTTTCAATAATTATGGCAAGCATATAGCATTTTTTTGCTCTTTACCTTTTTGGGTATTCATTTTATTGACTTTAGTTGTTGAAATATGTGGTTTATCTGTGGAAACCTCTGGGCCGCTTGCACCGAGCTTCTAAGTAACGATTATTTTTATCAAGTCTTTTCCATATATTATTTGTTACGATATTTTATGCCATGATTACTCCATTTCTCTTCCCATAGTTGAAATTTTCCGATCTTATTATTTTTGATTGTACAAGTATTATCTATTTTGGAGTGTGTTATTCTTATCTTATAAGTGTCATGTCATCTCTTAACTATGATTATAATATTATATATTATTTATATGTTCATTGTTATCGAACACAGATCAAATAAAGTTTTTGACCACGCTATGTACTGCACATCATCATGCACTGCACATGATGTCTGACTATCAGCAGTCTTTGTCTGAACTTGTCAAAAAACATTTGGGCAAGGCACTTGCCTTATACATAAATTACAAAGAACGCCCTTTTATAAAATTTAAATAAAATGCAAAAGTGTAAGACATAAGTATTAAACGTGTAGTTCTGAATTAAAAAACACATCAACATTTCTTTTTTAAATTTAGTTAATATTTATTCATAATTTAAAAATGAAAGTATTCAGCAGATTAGCTAACTTCTTGAAAATGAAATTTTGATTCATTTAAACATTGAATTACTTTTTCCTTTTTTTTATGTTAATCAATTGATACAAAATTTAAAGATTTTTTGATACCTTTTAATACAGAAAAAAGAGTTCATTTTCTCCATATTCTGGCTTTGTAGTCTTAAAATAAAGCATTGACAAAATCAAATGCAAGTAAAAAATTTTATTGAGTTCCCCGATTAAAACAAAACAAAATGAATCAAAGTATTAAAAATAGTGAGTATATATATTTTTTTTTTTATTTTTTAAATACATCTTTTGAATAAAGTTTCTAAGATTAAAAATGATTGAAAACAAATATTTTTCCTCGTGCTTAAAAGTATAATTTTTTTTTGGCAGAAGTAATATTTATACCTTCTTTCATTATTTATAGAAAAATAGCTTTTTTAAAATAAAATTAGATTTTCTGAGAAAATCTTTCATTTTGAAATTTTGTCTTTTAAAACATCAATGGAAAAAGTGATTTGTCGAATTTTTAACTAAAAAATATCAAAAACTACTAATAAAATAAGTTTTCATTTCTTGCAATTTCATATGAACAAATTTTTCAAATTTTAAAATGCAAAAAAATTAGACTTTTTATTATTTGAGCTAATGTATTTTTGCTATTGTATGTATTGAGCTATTATTGTCTAATGTATTTTTTTTCTTCATTCATTCAAACAGTTTACTTGTAGTAAAATAATTGTAATATGAAAGGGCAAAATATTTTTCAAAGAAACTTTTCAATTATATGAATAGGAGTTAGCAAAAATATTTGTCTAGTTCGAAGAAACATATAATCGATTTAACGATATAAAAATGTTTTTCTTTCTGAAAATTATAGTTTTTAGAAATTTATTTAATGAGCAAGAATTTTTATTTTTTTATTTTGGTAATTGTACTTATATAAATAGCACAATTTTTCGTTATGTTTCGCAATTAATTTTGTTTCAAAAGCCAATTAGCTAAATTTTTAAACCATTAATCCATTATTTATTATTAAACCATTATTAATCCATTATTAAATTTTTAACGACCATTTATTAAATTATTTAGCAAAAAAAATATATAATGGATTTATCTTCTAAAAGGTTATTATTTTTTTCAAGAATTTTTTTTAAAGGAGATAAATAATTTTTACATGCTTATTTGTAATTTATTTATGTTTTTTTTTAATTAAAAAATCAAAATGTAAATTAAAATTCTTAATTCTTTATATTTAAATAAAGGCATTACTTAAAAATTGATAACAACTTGCTTAACTATGTAATGCTCAATATAATTAAGTTGGTCGTATTCCAAACTGGAGTATAACGAACCATCAATATATTTTTTAATAATTAAGTTTCTGATTTATATATATACTTTCTTGTATACTATTTCATTGTACAGCTTATATATATATATATATATATATATATATAATTTAAAATTTCGTTGATTTTAAAGCCAGCAAGTTATATTCTTAACACAGTTTGTACACCAAACCAACTTTTCTTGTCCAAACAAAAGTGGCTATTGAGTTGGTCGTATTCCAAAACGGACGTATACCGAGGCATCATTTTTTCAATAATTAAAATTTTTGATTTATATATATATATATATATACTTTCTTGTATACTATTTTTGTAGAGTTTATATATTTATAATTTCATTGATTTTAAGGGTCGCAAGTTATATTCTTACACAGTTCGTATACCAAACAAACTTTTCTCATCCATACAAGGCAAATATGAAGATGTACGTATTCCAAAGCGAACGTATATCGAAGCATCATTTTTTTAACAATTAAATTTATGATTCAGGTATATACTTTTCTGTACATTATTTTCATTAATTGTACTTTTATTTGTGCAGAAAAATTTAACAAAACCAGCACTGATGATGTCAGGTATAATATGAATGTTTATATTCGAAACTTTTTAATAAGTTTGAAGTAAAATTAGTGTGATCTTTATATTAATCCTACTTTATTTTGTGAAGTTGAAAGTTGGTGATATCCTCTTATGCCAAATAAGCTCAAATTTATCACGGCTAAAAAAACCATTAACTGAGTACACTACTTTTGCTAATTTAAAATGAAATATTCGTCGACTAATGACTAATTCATTTCACGACAAAAACCAAAAGATGTATTGCCTTGATAGAATGCAAATAGCTATTCCATGGTTCATTAGCTGCTGAGATGTGATTTTTTTTTTTTTCTTTTTTTTTTTTTTTTTGTATTTTCTGAATCTATTTTTCACTCAGAATCCCTTTCGACTTAAGTATTTAATTCGGTTTCCCAGCTATCGTCAACTTCGTTACTAATTAAGCTAAACACACGACGCCATGATTGATATATTTTGCGGCTATTTGAAATAATAGGTAATTTTTTTGTGTGTATGCGTGCATGATGAAAATGGAGGATTCCCCTACATAATTAATATTGAATTTCGCTTGAAATAAACAAAAAGAAATTGCCAAAATGCTCAGTTATTTGTTAAAGAACATATAATTAATAAAATAAATACTCAATGCTGGTATTAGGTATATCCATGTAAAATGGGTCAATGATGGGCTCTTTTTTGTGACTCGAGTAGACTCATTAATATTCGGAGAGCTTCTCATAAATGATAACTATTATGCTTCCCCCTATTTATAGCAAATCATAAACTACAGTGACACAACATGGGTGGCCTAACAAAGAAAGTAATTGTTGAGATGAAAATTTGATTCTGTGTTCATTTCTTTTTATTCTTTTTATACATGTGTGTATGTGTTTCTTTAAAGTAATTTTATATACTATGATAAAATCAATGTATTTAGAAAACTTTGAGAAATAAATTCAATGACTCTTATTAAACTATGCGTGTGTCTGATCCTCAGTGTCCTGCATGACGGTACGAACATCCCATGAGTAGTCTACTCAAAGATGGTTGTAAGAGACAGCTTCTGTTGTGATGGAGAAATCGTTGATAGTAGTCTGCTTTGGCTAGATCTCGATGAAGAAAGAGTGTAGTGCCTTCCTAGAGGACGATACTCAAATGCGGGGTTCAACCTAAAACTGCCCAGCAAGATGAGGGAGAAAACCTCATCCATAGAGAAGTGAGTCGGACTATCATAAAATCCCCATCAGGTAGTCCGACTCACGAGGCTTTTGATGCAACATCGCAAGCGCCATCGAGTCGCTCGTCTTTTGAATAAGTGTCTATAAGAATGCCGCTGATGTATTGAACCCCAAATACTTAGCCCCTCCTTCCTTACATACATATATATATATATATATATATATATGTATATATAAGAACATCTTGCACCTTCTTATGTTTGTAAAGATTATTTTAGTATTTGCACATACTTATAAATAATTCTTGCTTGTACCTAAATTTGCTTTTACAGAAGATTCAACTGGCTTTTAAAAAAAATAACTGTTCTAAATTAGCAGGTCACAAAGGGTATAGTAAAGTAAGTAATAGAATAACTGAACATTGTACATTTCCATCACAAAGATTCTCCGTTTTTAATACATTAAAATCTTAAGAATAATAGAATAGCTACTATAAGATCTGCTTTGATTGTGCATCCAACATAGCTTTTGATAAGCCTCAGAGTCTTTGAACACTCTCCGATCTCATAAAAGAAAGCATATGAAACTTGAAAGAAAGCATATCAATTGCAAATCTGTTTCTATTGGAGAGAGTGATAATTTCTGAAGCATTCTTGGATGCATTGTTACAAAGTATTTCGTATTTATAGGTATAATGCATAAACAGAGAAATGAACTATAGAACGTGTTTGATGAGCACATGTATCCTCTATTCGCGATATTTTGATAAAAGATTTTTTCATCAATAGGCAATCAAGAGGCATATACAATTTGTTGCTTTTGGAAATGATTTATGTATACAACGATACCATGGAGAACCACCTTGATTCGTTCCAGATTCCGTGGAAACGGAAAGTATATAAATTTAATTTTTAAATAAATAAATATTAATAATTAAAATAAATATTTATGTTCTAAATCATAGGAAGGAGTCTGATAGCCGAGTGACTAGACCTCTGGCGCTAGGTGCCTCAGAGGCCATGAATGTTTGTAGTGGTTCGGAATCCACTTTAAGCCGTAGGTCCCGGTCTCATATGACTGTAGAGTGTTGGGCGTACGTCTGACAACCCAACCCCGAAAAAAGGAAAATATCTCCTGTCTCGAAATAAAAAAAAAAATCAAAAATTAATTAAATAAATACTTTAAGAATGTGAAAGAAACAAACGAACAGGAAATGATTAAATTAAAGGAACGGAAAGTGATAGTATTGCAGTCCAAACCACACTGATCCAGAGCCACCACAGCCCTAGCGATACACCTAATTAAAACCAAAGTGAAGTGAGTTGGAAAAAATTACATCTTCGTTATACATTACTGATAAATGTCATTTTAAGTAGATGATCATTTAGCTTATTAGATTATCACGATAAATTAGAATGAAAATGAGCATTTCAAACTTAAAACCTTTCGGACAATACTTTTTATTAAAAACAAAAAAAACAAAGATGATATTTTCCATCACCCATATATATATATATATATATATATATATACTAGTATTCTCTATGATGCTTTCAATTTCCCTAATTATACTTATTCATACAGAAAAAGTTGTCTACGCCAGGTACAATATGAATGTTTTATTCAAACCTGTTCACAAGCTTAAAGTAAAATTTGTGATCTTTATAATAAGCAATATCTTTCATTGGGTTAAAAAAAAAGTGGAGAAATCCTCTACGCTTAGTAAAAAATCAGAATTATCACGGCTAAAAACCATTAACTGAGTACACTACTCTACTAATTTAAAATGAAATATTTGTCGACTAATGACTAATTCCTTCAACGGCAAAACCGAGATTCGCTGCCATGATAAATGCAAATAACTATTCCACGGTTCATTAGCTGCTGAGACGTGATTTTTTTGGTGGGGAGTCTATTTTTCACTTACAAATCCCTTTTAGAACTTAAATATTTAATTCTGTTTCCAAACTATTAAAGCATCGCCAACTTCGTTACTAATTAAGCTAAACGCACGACGCCATGATTGATATTTTTGAGGGTATCTGAAGTAATAGGTTTTGTTTTTGTGTGTGTGTGTGTGTTTATGTGTGCATGATCAAAATGGAGGATTCCTGCGTAATTAATTAATTATGAGTTTTGCTTGTTATAAACAAAACAAAGATTAACGAAATGTTCGGTTTTTAATTAAATTTTATAATTAATTACGTAAACACACGATGTTTGGATTAACTGCATTGATATTAAATGAATCATGAGAATTTCTGCTCTTTATTTCTGATGACGTCCAGCAGATTCATAAAACTTTCGGGAAATTTTGTCTTCTGCAATAAATAAAATTGTGTTTCGTAGATTGTGATAGGGATTTGTAAATGTTTTATTATTGATTTTTTATATTTTATAGTTTATTTCATCTACATTACAAAAATTTCAACTATTATTTTAATTCTAAACATTACTGTAAATCAATCAATTATTAATACTTACTGTCCCATAATGAGTAGTGCATCTAAACTATGAAATTAAAAAGCGAAATTTTTATTAATATTTCGATTACATCTATTGTAGTCATTAAATTATATAATTTATAAATAGAACTGGAAACATAATACTTTATTATAAAATGCCACTAAAAATATGATAAATTGATATTATGTTTTTTGGGAATTTTTTTAAATGCAGTTCAAAATTAGGATATGCATTCAAAAGATGTAAAAGAAATTAGCCGAACCGAAAGTGATGGTGTTGCAGTAACCAACCAAAGTGATCCAGAGCTACCACAGATATAGTGCTGCACATAATCAAAACCAAAGCGAAGTGATAGAAATGGACTTGATTGAAATGGATATTTGTCATACATTACTGATAAGGGTTATTTTAAAAAGTACTAAATGACCAATTCAAATTATTTGTGATCGAAAACGGGCATTGCAAACCTAAAAGACAGCTTTAGGTAGTATATTTTAAAGAAAAACAATGATGATATTTTGCCTTGCCCATACAAAGAATTTGCCACATGTCTCAGATGGCATTGTTACACCAATGTATGTAAATAAATAAATATATATATGCTGGCATTATCTATAACATTTTCACTAATTAAATTTAATTTTACAAAAAATGATTGTCTAAGCCTTTACTGTGCCAGGTATAATATGAATGTTTTATCCCAAACCTGTACCACGTAAAATTGATGTAAACTTTATAACAAGCCATTATCTTTCATTGAGTTAAAAAAAAGTGGAGAAACCATCTTACGCTTAATAAATTCAAAATTATCACGGCTAATAACCTGTCATTAACTAAGTACACTGCTCTACTAATTTAAAATGAAATATTCGTCGACTAATGACTAATTCATTTCAAGCAAAAACCGAGAGATTCGCTACCATGATAAAATGCAAATAACTATGCCACTGAGACGTGATTTGTTTTGGTGGGGGAGTCTATTTTTCACTTGCAAATCCGGCTTAGAACTTAAATATTTAATTCAATTTCCAAACTATCAAAAAGCATCGTCAACTTCGTTACCTAATTAAGCTAAACCACCACGCCATGATGGATATATTTTGAGGCTATCTGAAGTAATAGGTTTTCATTTTTTGTGTGTGTTTATGTGCATGATCAAAATGGAGGATTTCTACATAATTAATTGCGAGTTTTGCTTGTTATAAACAAAAACAAAAAGATTAGCAAAATGTCCGGTTTTTAATTAAATTTGATAATTAATTACGTAAATACACGATGTTTGGATTAACTGCCGATGTTGATATTAAATGAATCACAGCGAATCTCTGCTCTTTATTTTTGATGACGTAGTGTAGATTCGTCAGCTTTCGGAAAATTTTTGTCTTCTGCAACAAATTAAATTTTGATTTCATGAATATTTATAGGAATTGGTAAAAATTTGGTGTTATTATATTTCTTTTATATTTTTAGTTGATTTTATTTTACATATTTACAAAAATTTCAACAATTATTTCAATTTAAATATTACTGTAAATGAATTTATTTATACTTTTTCACAGTGATTACAGTATGCCAAATATAAAATTAAATTAAAAAATTTGATAAAAATTTTCGATACATTTATTTTGTTCATAAAATTGCATACTGTTATCTGTGTAATAGAACTTGAAATAAATATAAAAAAATTATTTTACTATAAAGTGTTACTACAAGTATTATAAATATGGGCATTCATCATAATGCATTTTTAAAATTAGAAGTTTTTTAATTAAAAAAAATGAAAAACAAAATTGTAGGATATTTCAATACAATTAAAATTTAATGCAATAAAAGGTCAAATTGCAACCATGCTTTAGCCTACACATCCGCAAAGCCAATCTGTGGCGTTCTGGAGGGAATGATAAGTTGAACTCCTGATTCTCATCCGATAGGAAGTACAGTGGAACCTTGCATTTCTGTTGAGAAATGTTTAGTTTACAGTCTCTCAACCTTAGGGGAAATAATTTAGGGCTAACCATGCGTATTAGTTGGCCTACAGATTCTCATCCAAAGTTGAAGTATATTTCGTGAATTCCTGCGTGTAGCGAAGTTTCGGGTTTTCGGCTTAGAAGTGGAGTCTTTCCACGAATCTGCAATCCTATCTTTAAATGTGTTAAATATTGTATGTCTTTAAATTGCATGTGTGTGGTGTCTGTGCATCGTCTCAACAAAACAGTGAGTTCTCAAACCGGTCAGGTTTCATCCACTGGCTTTATTGTAGACACTGTTTCAAAAACGTGGTGGTTCGATGGCGTTTGTGATGTTTAGCGTCTTATCTCTTTAGTCAGTCTACCTCTTGGGATTTTTAAGGTTTCTCCATCCTCTACCTCCGGGTTTCTCTCTCCTATAATTTCTCATTTTAACATAAAAATTTTTGATTACAATATGAGTCTTTTAACAAAATATTAAATGCCAATTCATTGACGCAAATTGCATATAAAAATATTTATATGATGTAATAATATATGTAATTTCTCTTTAAAGCCAAATCATGAATGATAGGACTAGACCTCAAACTGCAAACCGTATTGGTATAAATATTTTTAACATAAGAATTTTGATTGAATTAAGAGTCTTGTTACAGAAAATATGAAAAATCATTGACTCAAACTGCATATAAAATATACTTTTTTATATGTAGTATTAATATATGTACTTTCAAAATAAAATTCATCCATGATAGGACAAAACCTCAAACTGCAAACCCTTTCGACTCATTATGCAAAACCGCTCATGAAATAACATTGCATTTGAGCCAGTGTTAGTGCTAAATAATAATAATTTGAAAACCAACACGACAAATCCCAAAGCAGAACCTAAACACACAGATGTATTCAAGCTTGTGACATTGCCATTCTGACATTTATTAAAATGACTTATCGTTGTTTAAAAAGTCGTTTATGGTGGGTCCACTTCTCTGGAGAAATAAATCTAAGCGAAATTTTAAAACTTCCACTGTTCTTGACAAGAGCAAAAAAGAAAGGGCCGGCCATCTTTCTTTCGTCCACGTCACCAAGGCGAAGAAAAGTCGCATTTAACAAGTCTCGGGGCCACTGATTAATTGTCTCGGAGCATGGGATCCGACTACGACAAGCAAAAGTGTGAAAGGCGTAAAACAAACAAGGCTAACTGTTAAGCAACAGGACTGCTGTCTTATACTTCCTTTGACTTATTCTTCTGTAATAGGAATAACAAAGCGTTGTCTGCAAATAGTGTGATGCTGAACAGTTTTTTTTTCTTCTGATAAAAAATACTACGTTTCCATAAAATATGATTAAAGTTTTGGAACTTTGTAACAAAGGCAAATGAAATATCAGATGAGTGATACTTATCACAAAATGAAATGGATATATTTAATTATTATTTGCATCATATAATTTTAATAATTTATATTAATAATTTATTAATTTTTTTTATATTTTATTAATTTAATGCATCCCTATAGGGTCACCATTAGTTGCATAACAAGATGGTACTCGGTGTCTTACTTGCCTTTTTGTGACAAACCATTATTACAAAGCAATGTCCGACTCGCGGGTCAGTGGTAATGTAGGCCACTGGTGAGCGTTAGGACTGAGGTTCAATTCGTCAGCAGCATTGTTATAGACATTGTTTTTAAAACTAGGAGCCCCGATGGCGTTCGTGATGTTTGGCATCCTGCATATAATCGTACTAGCTGGTGGGAGTTTTCTGAGGTTTCTCCCATATGATACACAAAAAGGCGGGTTAGTTCTACTTTATAGTCCTCCCTGAAAGCTTTGCCTTCCTTCTTCAGAGACTCGGAGACAATTCAGACTTCTTACTGCGGGGTGCTTCATCACAACAGAAGCTGTCCTTTTACTTCCTCTACGAGTAGACTATCATTGGGATGTCCGTCCGCACTGCAGGACACTGAGGATGAGTCACAGCGATAACAACAAAGATAATGCCATGAGTGATCTTCTGCTGTATCTAAATTATATAATGTACCGTTTTTCGATATACGATTTCTGTAACATAATCTCATAGAAAGATGTCAATGTACGATGTATCTGGGTTTAGATATCGTATATCAAAATAAAAATAAAGATGAAGATATGGTGTATCAAAATAAAAGTAAAGGGGAAGAAATATTGCATCAGAAGAAAAAATGAAGGTGAAAATATCGTGTATCAAAATAAAAATAAAATTGAAGATATCATGTAGCAAAAAAAATGGTGAAAATATCGTATATTAAAATAAATAAAAAAGGTGTAGATATCATGCATCAAAATAAAAGGGAAGATATGTATTAAAATAAAAATAAAGGGGAAGGTATCGTCTATCACAATAAAAATAAAGGTGAAGATATCGTGTATCGAGGTAAGGTACTGCATATGACTGACCTAAAGAGCAGAAGATCATTGATGGCTTTGTCCCCAATGATAAAGAAATGCTATAGCGAACATGGCAAAAAATTGTGCATCATCACGATGTGGAACTAATGGGTACATATAAAGGTATATTAAATTAAATAAAAGGAAATTTAACTTAGTCAAAAAAATATATATATATATATACGTCTCATTTGTAATAATATTTACTTCGCTTTTCAATTGCTTTTGTAATAAATTTCTGAGTAAAGACACTTTACGGTTACAGTTAATTTTACAATTAATTTTTATTTTTTAATTTACAGTTAATTTAATTTAAGGCATCTCTATATGGTCAGATTTAGTTGCATATCAAGATGATAAACGATTTATTTATCATGTTTGTTGTAACATATCTTTTTCGACTTTATTGTACATTTATTCGACACACTATATATTTTATATGTGCACTGTATACACATTATATATCTGGATATCTCGTACAAATCAATCCCTTCGATTTCTTATTATTGGAGTACACTAAATACAAAATATATTGAACTTGATTCATCTAAAGCAGAGGATCACTGACGATATTGCCCCCGTTAATGAGGATAGGCTACAGCAAACATGGCAAGTACCATCTTCATGAGCATCATGCACTAATTGTATCCCTACAAAGAAATATAACATTAAATTAAATTAAAATTCAATAAGGCAACAACAAAATTAAATATATTCCACTCATTTTGTAATAATTTTTATATACATGTCTTCCCCATTTTCCTTTGCAATAAATTTTTGAAATTGTAAAGAGTTTTTATCAACGCAATGTATATTTTGTGTTATTTCAGCTGGAAGGAGTTTAATATTTTTATTACATGTCTGTATTGAGTTTTGTAAATTTTCATTTCAGTATTTTCTTTGATTGTATTGCATCAAAAGAAACTTCAATAAGGGCATTGAACAAATTAGAAAATGCTTGCCTAGTATATTTTCTTTTGACATAATTTTGATCAAATCTAACAAAATCAAATTTCTATGAAATTGAAATATAATTATTTTATTAATAACGATGTTTTATTTTGTTTTTGCCTTTTTGTAGTAGTTTTAACTGAAATATTAAATAATAAAAGAAAATTAATAAATTATTTTACTAGTTTTCATTTCATTTTGCGCGCGACTGCCAGGTTTTATGCATGCATGTCAGTATTAAAGGGAAACCTCTGTTCTCTCTACCAGAACATGCCATACAAATTGTTTTGAAAAAACGAGTAGATTTGATGGAAATGGTGACATAATATTTCGTATTCATGTGGAGTGTTGTGTTTGTAAAAAATGTTTTATAGACAGTTCAATAAAAGTCACTGTAAAGATTACAGTAATCATTAATAATCATTGTAAATTTTGTAAAGAAGTCAGAGTCAGTAATTTCTTAAACAATGCAACTAATTCATAAAATTAACTTTAATTTTTTCAAAATACTAGCAAATAATGTAAAAAAATAATTAAATATTTAAAGACCAATTCGATTTCATTCAACACTAATATAACCGAAACCAAGCACAGTAGCTGCTTTAACAACAAACCATGTAAGTGTTTATAGACCTTTCGAAGATCTGAGGTTTATAAAAGCCCCTTGTATTAAAAATAAAAGCTCTTACACAATCTTTATGTAATTAAAAACAAAACAAATATTTTATGCATTATAAATGTAGATTATTTGGATCAAATGTTCATTTATTGCTTGTCCTTATCTCTACTACAATATTTTGGTACCTGTTAATTTATTACTATTATTTTTATTGTCATATATTTTTGTATGCAAATTTAGAATAAACGGATATCTTTTAAAATGAGTGAAAATTCTACACACTTTAATGTTTTGAAAAATAATTTGTTTTACAAAAAAACTTTTATAGGCATATAAGTTCAATAAAACTCACTGTAAAGATTTCAATAATCATTAATAATCATTGTAAAGATTACAGTAATCATTAATAGTCATTGTAAAGATTGCAGTAGTCAGTAATAGTCTTTGTAAAGAAGGCGATAATCGTTAACAGTCATTGTAAAGGTTGCAATCAATAACAGTCATTGTAAATATCGCAATCATTAACACTCATTGTAAAGATTTCAATCATTAACAATCAATCATTAATAATCATCGTAAAGATTTCAGATAAAGATCATTAATAACCATTGTAAAGATTTCAGTAATCATTAATAGTTATTGTAAAGAATGCGATAATCATTAATAGTCATTGTAAAGACTTTAATCATTAACAGTCATTATAAAGATTGCAATCATTAACAGTCATTGCAAAGATTTCAATCATTAATATCCATTGTAAAGATTTCAGTAATTTGTAATAAAAATTGTTAATAACAAACAAATTTTTTCTAAATCCGTAGGAAAGAATGCAGTTTACAAAATTACTTTGAAGACTAAAGAAACTGGTTTTGAAATAAAAAAATTCGATACATGGATCCGAAATTTTTGGTGGACTCTATCTCTGGACTATATCTATAGATGGCGTACGTTTAAAATTGTGGTGGCAAATTGTTTCTGTGAAGTAACAAGCTCTACATTTCTGTCACCAGTGAAGTTTGATCTCTGTCCGAAGTGTCCAGCATTCGGAAACGCTAATACATATAAATAAAATGTACCATTAACTATTAAATACAAAAAAATAGAAGATAGTTTTTGCGAGCATCCTAAATGTATTTTATACGTGAGCTTCAAAACTTGCTTAAAACAACAGCTTTGAATAAAATTCTTATAAAAACACTCACGCTGCGACAAAAACGACTTAAAAAATGGAGTGAGGATGCCATAAAAATGCATTCAAAGAGAAAATTCTCAATTTCTAAAGTATCAAATTGGTATTCGAAAGCTTACAATTTAAAAGCAGAAAAAAAAAAAATTATATACAGGGGACCGCTTAGCACAAACGATTCTCAAAGGAGAGGGTCGAAAAAAATTTAGCACGCTTTCTGCATTCTCTTTCTTTAAAAAATTTCGCAGACTTTCCTTAAAACAACGAAGAAACTTAAAGTGAAATGGATATATAAGTGAGGGCACTTTAAATTTTTTTCTGCTCCTCTTTTATTTTTCAGGAGCAAAACTTTAGACCAGTGAAGGTAGTAAAAAAATTGAAAGCGCATAAAACCTAAGTTTGTGAAATATATATATATATATATATTTCTTAAAAAAATAGAAACATAAGTTTCACTTTTTCCCCGTTGGCTGTTAGAGCTGTGAAAATAGCACATTTTCTGTAGTGTTGCATAGCTGTAGAAAAACTATCCATTCAGTTTCTATTCCAAGGCTATTTGAAAGACAAACAAAGGTGTTACATTATAATGCATTTCAAAAGGTGCTCTTATATTATTTCGGGGTTTTTTTTGTGCATTGTTTTTCTAAGTATTAATTATGTTAGTTAAATTTAATAAAAGTATTCAAAAAAGGTATGTCTATTGTTAAATAATGATTATTATTATTATTATTAAAAATATGCTAGTTTCTAAACTTTTTTGGACTTTTGTGCTTGTCTTATTTATCTGAAATATTCCCAAAGCTATTTTTCAGAGGTTCAATGACTTTAGTATTACCTCTTGTGAATTTGATGGTACGTTCGATAGTAGATCTAGACATGCACATTTTTCAATGGAGACAACCTTTGTAACGTCTCCCTCTCATCTCATCGGTATTGGTGCCTCTGTGAGCAAAAGTTCTGCTCTCGGCATGTGAGATCAAGGATAGGCGTCCTACAGCAAAAGTTCTGCTCTCGGCATGAGATCAAGGATAGGCACCGTATAGTAGTATTCCTGTCCTTGTGTGGAGACTCCGAGGTGAAAAAAGATATTGGACAGCTAGAACATTGCTGATGAGACATTAACTTTTCTCTTATTGTTTTCTTATTCCTTGTGTGTGTTTTAAAAGTTTATCATTTTTGCTTTATTATTTGTCATGGTCTTGTAAGAGTTTGTTATTTTCTCTTGTCAATGGAAATAAAATAAAAAAAAAGGGATTGGGAATTAATTTTGAGGAATCTACCATCGATATCGTAACTTATGGTATATGCATCGTGCACTTCAATAACTATATCCATCTCAAAGACATGTCATTGGGCTTTACTTTTTATAATGTGTCATTTTGCTGAAGTGACAACCGCATATTTTCCCCAGCTGCGAAGATGTCGAATTGCAAGTCTACAAAACACGATTTGATGGAAGTTTTGCATTTCGTGTGTAATTCAAAGAAATCTGCTGCTGAAAGGAAACTGTCTGTTAGCATAATCCATTTGATAAAAACGTGTGAATATTGGTTTCGACGTTTCAGAAGTGGTGGTTTCGGTATAGTTGACAGAGAACACCCTGGTAAGCCGAAAAAGTTCGAAGATGACGAATGGAAGTAGTACTCGACAAAGATTCATGTCAAACGCAAAATGCACTTGCTGAATCGTTGAATGTCGATCGCATGTCAGTTTCCAAACATTTAAATGCACTCGAATGATTTAAAAGCAAGAAAATTGGATGCCATACAAAATGAAGCTGAAAGATATTTAACGGCGATTTTCCTGTGTGGACAATTGCTTCAACATAAAAAAAATAGTTTTTTTGCACAGTGTTTTAGGTCACTGGCGATGACAAATGTATTTGCTACAACAATCGTAGTCATGCATCAACATCGACAGCAAATCTAAACATTCTATGTTCGAAGCGATATGATGCTTTGTATTAGATGTTGTATACTAAGAGCTGCTTCAACCGAATGAAACCATCACTGGTGAAAGCTTCAGAACTCAAATGATGAATTTGAGACATGAAGTATAAATGGCTGCAATTCAAGCAAAGGCACGACAAAGTAATTTTTCAACATAGATATTGACAAATATCGACCGTATGTTGCTCACATAATCAAAAAATAACTTAGAAAAGCTGAAATGGGATGTTTTATCCCATTCGTCACATTCACTAGATATTGCTTCATCAGATTACTACCTGCTTAGGTCCGTGGACCATGGGATGGTTGAGAAGCGCTTCCAATCTTACTGAGATACGAAAAAGGATAAAATCAAAAGATGAGTTGCTCTTTCGACGCACAATTCGTATGCTGCCAGAAAGATAGGCAAAAGTAGTGCCTAGGCACGGACAATGCATTGAAATATAATAATATACACAATTTTTGACAATAAAATCCTTGAACTTACAAAAAACAAAAACGCCTCAAAATTCACAGTCCTAGTACATAGTGCCAAGTGGTTTTACAATTTCAACATTTATCAGAAAGGCAAATTAAAATTATTACAAAATGAGACGTATAAATTAAATAATTATAAAAATTTAAAAAATTATAAAAAAATTTATAATTAAAAAATTTAATTAAATTCATTTCTATTATATAAAACCATTAGTTGAACAATAAGAAAATAAATAATTAATAATAATAATTAATTTAATTTTTAATTAAATAAATAATAATAAAAAAAAATAAAAATAATAATAATAATAAAATATTTCTAATAATTTAAATAATCATTTATTTCAATAAATTTTTTTACTTTTCATTAATTTAATTTTTAATAATAATAATAATATTTCTAATTTAAATAATCGAAAATTTTTTTTCTTTTCTAAGTTAAGTTACTATAATAAATAAGCATGCATTGTATAGAACGTTACATGACTAAATGTAATATTTTAGTTTAATATTTGCTTTAATGAATTTCATATTGACATGTGTTAAATAATGACTTTGTAAACCTTGTTAGTAAGAATATATCATGAATAGGTATATACAATGGAATAATTACAACTGAATTTCCGGACAATTGAATGAATTTAAACGAAGATATTGCCATTATTCATTGAATTTATTTAACAAATATGATTTTTAGGTGATACAGGAATTTCCCATACAATGTTATGAATAACAAATGGTCATTAAGTCGGGAGAATCATCGAATATGCATTTATAATATAATCAGGAAATACTAAATTAATTATTAAATATGATTAAAATTATACAACGGAGGAAAATAGTTTTGAAATTTTATTTATTAACTATTCCAATACTAGATATTCCCTAGGGTGAATAAATTTTCCATTAATTCTCAAAAAATTATGCATTTTTAGATTAATACTTGATTTTAAAATATATATTACAGTTCGGTTATACAATATAATTCTCATGATAAATATTAGCATTTGAAATATATTTCTGTTTTTCTCCACCGGAAATTTATTATTGCTTACATAGGATGAGTTTTGATTTCTCAAATATTTGAACATAATTAATTTTAATTCAATATATGTACAGGTGGTTATCAAAATAATTGGAAAACCCTAGAGTTATAAGTAACTTTACTAACATGGTGTAGGACCGTCTTTGGTATGTAACATAGCTTGAAATTGCCTGGGAATTGAATCATACAAGTACTGAATAGTGTTTAGAGGAATATTGAACCATTCTTCATGGAGATAGTGTGAAAATTTCCGAGAGAGATGCCAGTAGAGGATATGGATTCTGGATGGATCTTTCTAAAATAGACAATAACAGTTCGATGATATTGAGGTCGGGGGCTATGTTGGCCAAGATGTTTCCCTCTATCACCGCTGGATGAATAGGACAATTATCATCCTGAGAAATTCCACATCCCGCAGTAACCAAAGTTTGCATCATGGGATGTTACTGTCCATCTAAAACTTCTTCTCTCCGGTGATCCCAAAGTTGCCCATACCATGATAGATCCACCTTCATGCTTGACAGTCGGAAGGAGACAATCACGATCATACCTTTCCAAACATGCACCCGCACTGTTGTGGGGGAAATGTAGTTCATCTGACCCTATAACTGTCGTCCACTTATCAATCGACCAAGTTTTGTAGTTGCGACACCTCTGTAGACGACATGTGGCATTAGCAGATATGACAAGCTTGGGAATGGCTGCTATGCCGTAAATGTCCTGTTTATGAAGGCCCATAATTATTGACATACACGCTATAATTATTGACCCTAGAGAATACAGATGCTGATTGAACTTTGGCTGTAGTTGTTTAATTTTGACATTACAATTCGCTTACAGACATCTCTTTTCACTCGATGAAATTGATGATCCGAGACTTTTTTCGGAACACTCCAACTGATAATCTACGGGAAGACAACTCATCTAAAAATTGTTTTAACTTTATTCTAAAACATTCCTGATCAGCCCAGGTTTAAAGCTGTTGCCCTTTTCATACTCTGACGGGCCAGGATTGTATGACGAATCATCTTTTTCGTATGAGAATATTTGCAAGTCCAAAATGCATGATCTGCAGTCTTGGAGAGGACATGGATTCATCCCACCTTCCTGTCTGCCCTGCACTTGCTTCTTCTACTGTGTAGGATCGTTACTGGGAGGCTAGGGCCCTTATGGGCTAAACATGTCACTATTTGATTTCTTTTTCGATTCTCGTTGTTGTTTTCATGTTCCTTGGGTTCTTTTTCTTTTTATTTTATTACTTATTGGAAATAATAATAAAATTACCATTGGAAATAAATAATAAAAAAAAAATTCACTTCAATACCCGTCGATCTCTTTCAGTATATCCTTCCATCCAACTCGGTTCCAGGCACTCCAAGCTAGTCGGGTTCATACAATTTGGCCTCTGTGAAGTCTGACATTTTACGCTTTTGACTAAAATCCAATGAAATTTACCAAGAGTTTCCATTACTTTGATAACCCCCCCCCACATATATATATATATATATATATATTCAATTAATATATATATTAATTCCATTAAACACTTTTCTAAATTAGTAACTCCTTAGTTCTTAATTCCGATTAAATAAAATTTGTTGATATTCATATACAAATTGTCGCGCGATTTATACAAATTTGACTACAAGGTTGTTGTTCTTTTCGTGGGTGTTTCACTATGATCTTTCAAGTAAGATGTAAATTTGTTTCAATTTTCATGATAAATAAAAATTGAATCTGATCAATATCTAATGAAATTCAACATAACTCTCATATTGAATGAAATTTTAATCTCTCAAATTTCACGCATTTTTTTAGTTATTGTTAAGAATAACTTCAACTTTTTTCAGAAAAACTTTAACTTCTAAAGTTTTCTTTTTAAATGAAGAATAACTTTAACTTTTTTTCTTCTTTTAAAAAAGAAGTTATTTTTAAAAAGCAATTTAGTGTGCATATTTTTTTTATCACAATAATTTTAATAGCACCTTTCTTGACAATTTCGATTATGATATTCTACAACTTTAATCGAATTGATATAAAACTGATATAAAAATTGATATTGATAATTAATAATTATTAATAATTTTAATAATACCTTTTTTGACAGTTTCGATTATGATATTCTACAACTTTAATCAATTGATATAAAACTGATATAAAAATTGAATTGATAAATTGATATAAAAATCAATTTATCTTACTAATTTTTAAAAAATATTTGCTATTGTCTAGTTTATATTTTTATTATTTGGATTTAATTAAAATTAGTTAAGCAGCAAAATAAATAAACATAAAAATATTAATTAATTCTAACTAAAACAAATAAACAAAAAGTCGTCTGCAAATAATTAACTTACAAAAAAAAAATTATAGCATTTCATATAATTATAATTTTCATATAATAATAATGGTTCTTTTTTTTTCTATTAGGATATATCGCAAATAATCAACAACATTAATTAATTTAAATTTGAAGAATGATAAAAAAAAAATCAATATTTTTTGTAAAAGTTCAGTAAATAACTTGAATATCGATGAGTGGCAAAAAACACAAAAAATAAATAAATACAACTATTAAAACTGAAAATAATCAATTTTTAAAGATGGCAAAAAAAAAAAATTTACTTGGCATGGTTTCTCTAGTTGGAAGTGAAATTCATATAAAATAAAAAATCTAAAATAAGAATTTTCAAAAACCATTTTTGTTTTGATATCTAATTTCACACTTTTTTATAAATTATTTTTATTATGTGTTGGTCTCGAAAAATTTTTTATGTTTGCAGTTTTTAATATTTTTCTGTCTAAATAATTCATTATGCAAAAGAGGGATTTTAATTTAAGTTACGACAGTAAAAGGAGAGAAATTACATAAATTAAGTGCATGAACCAACTACATCAGATTACTGAAAATGTGAATTAAATTTACTTTTTTTTTTTTCCTACTATTAGTTCACTCTCCCCCTATATATTTATATATCTTGTTCAAATTTTCAATCGTTAATAAATTACCTTTGACTAAAATAAAAATTTTTCTTTCATCTAAGTAGGAATTGACTTTATATTACTTATATTACTTTTTTTTTTTTGATATTACTTATTTTAACGATACACACCCTCAATATAAGTCTGAGCTAAAATCGAAGATAAAAAACAAAGATTTGAAAAATTAAAAAATGCATAAAACTGCAAATGAAAATCTATTTTTATTTAACGGAGAAAACTGGAGTCGATAGTTTTGCTTAATTTTTTATTGAAGTTTTAATTTCTAAAACGTGAACCACGGAGACACGTTCGGCAATTTTTCATTAAGGAAGTGGGCGGGGCTTTTTTGTTCATTTTGTGCGCATCTATACACGCTCTTCACTTTCTTTTGCTGTGATAAGCGAGATTCCGAGAGGTTCATCAGAATAATGATCGTGTCTTTACTATGAAGCAGTAGATTTTGGTATTGCTTTCGTTGGAAATTTGATTCACAATGAATCAATTGAAATTAATGACGCCTTTTTAGGTATGAGTTTTACTAAATTACACATGACGTAATGTTTAAAGACTTATTAATGAATGTTTGAAATTTTCTTTATTCCACCGAACGCGTACATGAAGTTTAACTTCAGTTGTGAATCATTTTTAAACATACATTTAATTATTTTTTTGTTATAGCATTGTCCGGGCATTTTAAAGTTAGTTAATTTTGCAGTTAAAAAAAATTACTTTACTACTTTTGAAGTTATCGTAGTGAATAATCTAATACTGCCGTTACTTTTGTGTGCGTACATTTTGGTTAATCTCTTTTTCTGATATCTGAATCTTCATTTTTATCAATTTGAAGCCCGTTTTCCGACTGATCTGGTACTCGGTACCAAGGATTTTCGGTTCGAGTCCCAGGGGTACCATTGATGTTTGTAGTGATTCGGAATCCACTTTAAACCGTAGATCTCGGTCAAATAGAACTGTTGTTCGTTAGGCTGTTTAACCCGACACCGTAAAAAGAAAAGCATCTCATGTTTTAAAATCTGTCAGGTAGGCCTACTCGCCAACTTGGCCCACTATGGGCTGTTGCGCCATTGAAGAAGAAGAGAAAAAATTTAATACTGGTTTGACTTTTGTAAACGTACATTTTAGTAGATTTATTTTTATATCTAATTATTTTTATTTCTATATCTTTTTTTTTATTTCTATATCTAAATTTTAAATTTCATCTATTTCATTTTCACAGAAATGGATAAAAAAAACTATCGAAACAGTGTATTAGTGTGGCATGTTCTCCATCTCCTTTTCAGTCTGCAATAATATCTCTATTTAGCTACGCGCTCTAAAATATAACAGTAAATTTTATGGAAAGGTCAATTAATCAATCACTAATATTAGTTATATCCATCAGAAACAAATTCGACTTAATCCTGGGACATAGCAAACAAAAGCAAAAATTCCTTCCGTACAACATAGGAGGGAACATCATTTTCCAGTTGTTTCTTTTCCATATGGTACGTAAATGTGAGACAGCTATCTTTAAATGTTCTACCGGAAGGTCTCGGTGGGTTTCGTAAGGTTTGGTTTGTCGCTTTACGGTTATGTTTGGCTTTGCGCTTATTTGACGAGGAAACTACAGTTTAACGGGGCTTCCGAACCACTCACAAACAACCATGCCGCCGAAAATAAACGCATAGAAGCACCAAAGGTCTGGTTAGGTAATATAAATAAGAGATGCACAGCTCACCGATGTACAATAGAATCTGGAGGTGGCATGGATGTTTGTTAGCGGTTCCCATTAAGTGTAGATCCAGTGTCTAAAATAGCCTGCAGTGTGTACAAAAAATGACCGTGAGCAAACCAAACCAGACAAACCACTGATGTATAAAAGTCATCTATAAAACCGATGTATAAAATTATCCAAAAAATCATGTTTACTTTGTTTAAAATTAATTTAATATAATTTTTAAAAAATAATTTTAAAATAACGTTGCATTAAAGTGAAATTAATTACCTTAAGATTTTTGTAAAAGTATAAAACAATTTTAATAATAAATTAAAATTTTCATTGCATCTCTGAACTGGGTAATATAGC
>BPLR01005293.1:0-55621 GCA_021605095.1 Caerostris extrusa | reverse complement strand
GTTACGTATTGCTAACCTCACGTCACAACGAGTTCAAATTTGACTAAAGATACTTGAAGAAGGGGAGCCTTAAGTACGGCATCAAAAACATTCATGCGATTTTCACATCCAATTTGGTATGACCTTGCCGTGGTGGATGGGCTTTCCCCTAACAGTGCCATAACTGTTGAATGACTTGGAAGTCCTTTTTTCCGTCAAAAATCGGAGCACTCAGCACATTGAACACTACAGTTGGTTTAATGTGTAACTCATGCCAAATACGTTGTCATTCAATTCAAAATATCACTGACATCCGAATTCACTTTCTTTTATACCGCCTACAACGCCATCTGTTAATACACTTTTGGAACTCTTTTGATGCCGTGTACCGTTTCCCCTTTTCTTCAAGTATCTCAGCTCAAATTTGAACTCATTGTGACGAGTAGTTCTTTTTACAGCATTTCGAAAGAGGGACTTTAATTATAATCACCCTGCGGCCATTCGTGGCAAAATGGAAATCTTAAAATTGCTATGAACAGGATTAAAGGAATAAACATGATAATAAAATGTGTTTAAAATGAACATTTCAAAAATTTTTTTAAAAGAGTTTTAAAATCTTTTAGGTACTTATATCAGTCGGTAAAGAAATTCCACCTATAAAAATATTATTGCCCACAGGGAACTAAGTAGAAAAAAGTTCTTAATATCAGATTTTTAATGCATATTTTAAAAATTTCAATAGTTTTTAAACGACCAGTAGGAAAATCATTATGCAAATCATAATACGAAACACGTTTTCTCTCAAAACTGCATTATAATAGAAATAAAGAGAAAGTTGAAGAAAGAAAAACATAAAATGAGTTTTACTACATTAATGATCAGGAAAACCATTTTCTGTAATATCCCGCCATAACCTCGGCTTTGAAGACATTCATACCTAAATAATTCCGAAATGTTAATCACTTTCTTTTAGTTGAAATTGATATGCTATCTGGATTGAAATGACATATCTATGGTAATCATCATTAAAAAATGAAGAATAAAAATCCATAAAAAAAATCTATCAATAAAATTTAAAAAAAAAAAAGTAATCGCAAATCCATTATAAACTTTGATTCAAATATTCTTTTTTTAAATAAATACCTTCCCCAAAAAGACAGTGGTTTTAGAGAAAGGACAATAAAGATCCTGTGCATAGCGACACACTCCATATAGATGTATTGAAAGAGACAGATATAAGTATTCCAAGAAAGAACAAAAAAGGGAAAATCTTGATGATCACAAAGGAATTTAATACCGTTAGAGTAATTTTCCCCGCAGGTTTAAATGACTTTATCATTGATCAATATTCCATCACCAACAAAGGATTTTTTTTTGCAATCTCTCATAACTGTTCTTGGTGGTAATTTGTGTTCATCAACATTGTGCGCCATTTTTTTTTTTTCTTTTGGGTAAGCTAAGACCAAGTACAGAATTGCCTTCCATTTTAGGTCAAAAGAGATTCAGTTGAATGAAAAAATAAAGACCAACAGGGAATTAAAAATATATAAACGAAAATATGGTTTAATTCCTAATGTCGAATGAAAGGAATTATTTAAACGAAAAAAGAAGTACGCAATATAAAAATTATCACTAATATCAATATAAATATAAAACTGTCAATATATCATCATAGATATAAAAATAGCTGTATATTAATATAAATATAAAAATATCAATATATTAATATAAATGTAAAAAAATATCAATATATCTATATAAACGTAAAAGATATTAATCTATCACTGTAAATATAAAAATATCAATATATCAATATAAAATAAAAATATTAATATATCAATGGGCTTAAAGCTTAAGACACTTCTCTCATTCACAAAGCAGAAGATAGAGGTTGCTAAGCAACCAAGGTTCTCAAATCAATCTGGCAAAGCGTTCGTCATCAATGTATCAATAATTATCAATATAAAAAATAAAAGGATTTAAAAGGCTTACAA
Source organism: Caerostris extrusa (assembly GCA_021605095.1). NCBI lineage: Eukaryota > Metazoa > Arthropoda > Arachnida > Araneae > Araneidae > Caerostris > Caerostris extrusa. The sequence continues at coordinate 53,648 of BPLR01005293.1, read as the reverse complement.
TAAATTAAAAAAAAAAAGGAATAATTTTTAAAAATTTAATATTTTTATTTAATATTAAAATAGTATCTGTATATATAACACATAAAATGAAAATACTATTTTTAAAAAGTTTACTGCTTTTAGCTATAATGAAATTATTTCTATAAATAAATCTTAATTAATTGTAATTCATTTTTAAATTTTAAAGCAAAAATCAATTAAAATTACATATAATGATTTATATATTCATTAAATACTGAAAATCCCAGACCTAAGAAAATCTAATTAAAATTTTTAAAATTAAATCAAATAAATTATAAAAATGATATTCAATGAATTAATATGATTTTAAATGTCTTTTAAAATACTAAAACATTTTCAATTTCTGGAATAAAAAATTTGAAAAGATGGCCGAGTGGCTAGTGCACATGTGGTTCAAACTTCACAGGTGTGTGCATCTGAACAATCTTTTGCAGCTTATGGTTCATATGAGGGACTTTTTTTTGTTTACTACAAAAATATTGATTAAATTAATGTAATATGAAGAACCAAACTCTCTATTTAGCCTTTCCATTATAATGCATTATTTATATTTTATTATAAATATATTAATTAAATACTACTGTGTCCAAAAAGTACGACCCATTTTCAATTTAAAATTTCCGGGCCTTATGAAATTTCAATTTTTTTGGGGTTGTTGGCACTGTCCTTGGCATCTGTGTGAAATTTGACGCCAAAATATTTATTAGTGTTTGAGATACGCTTGACTTTGTGAGACGCTAATAGTGATTCCAGCGATTTTTGAAATGTCTGAATTCATTGAGCAAAGAACTTGCATTCCATTTTGTTTGCGGAAACGTATAGAATGTTGCAGAAGGCATTCGGGGAGCATTCCTGTATCAGAAAGAAATGTTTAGAAGTGGTATAAACAGTTCAAAGAAGGCAGAGAACGCGTTGAAGTCGAAGAGCCCTTTTTGGCTGACCAATCAACCTCAATCGACGAAGCTTTGGTGCTTGCAAACCGTCGATTTACAATTAGGCACCTGGCTGATAATGTTGGAATTTCAAAAGGATCAGCCAATTCCATTTTAGGCCTCAAACGCGTCAAATCTCAATGGCAACCGAAATCACAGAATGCGTCAGCTCACTCTGCATTGATTCTTCGTGACTTTTTCGCCAAAAATGATATCCATATCGTTCCCCAACCACTGTATTCACTCCGTGCGACTTTTGGCTATTCCCTAAACTCAAAAGACCCGATTGAAGAGATTCATCGCGCGCTTTGATGGCCATCTCTGCCGATGACTTTTTAGCATGCATTGAGGATTGGAAAAAAGTTGGCATAGTTGGCGGAAGGGGATTAATTTGAGGGCGATGAAATAAATGTGGAAGAGTAAATAAAAGAGTGTTTGAAAAAAAAAAATAATTGGTTCTTAATTTTCGGACACAGTAGTATTATTTCTTCATTATATTTAATTAATATTAGAAAATTATTTTCGATATTTGATATATGCATAAACATGTAAAGAAACATTAGTAATTCCTATTCATTTTTATACATTACTAATTTCTCAAAATTTTCAAAATAAATTTGCAATTTTTTTCAAAGAAATTTCTGTTTTATTTTCATTAGATATCTGACTTACATTGACTTTTTTATTTATTACTCTAAGATAAATTTATATTTGAAAATAAATAGAATCCCCTTCTATTAACTGTACTTTTTACGAAGGTTGTGTCTAAGAATCAACACCAACTCTCTCAATGCATAGAGTGTACAGCAATGTTTCAAAGTTTTCGCTTTTTGTAAAATATGTTTATTCCCCCATCATTTTGAATTCGATGAGTGTATGAAAATATTTTCTATTTTGCAAGTTTCAAGTTACTTTTTGGGCACAGTAATATACACTGAAGTGACAAAAGTCATGGGATAGCAATATGCAAATTTTCAGATGGCAGTAGCATCGCGTAGAACAGGTATAAATGCGCAGTGCTTTCGCAGAGCTTTCATTTCTGTTCAAGTTATTCATGTGAAGAGGTTTTGACGTGATGATGACCGCACGACGGGAATTAACAGACTTTGAACGCGGAATGTTAGTTGGAGCTAGACACATGGGTCATGCCATTTCGAAATCGTTAGGGAATTCAACATTCCCAGATCCACTGTGTCAAGAGTGTGCCGAGAGTATGAAATTTCAGGCATAACATTCCACCATGGACAGCGCAGTGGTCGACCGCCTGCACTTAACGACCGAGACCGGCGACGTCTGCAAAGAGTCGTAAATTCTAACAGACAAGCAACACTGCGTCAAATAACCGCAGAAATCAATGTGGGACGTACAAGGGACTTGTCTGTTAGAACTGTGCGGAGAAATTTGACTTTCTTGGGCTATTCCGGCAGAAGACTGACTCGAGTGTCTTTACTGACAGAACGACATCGCTTGCAGTGGCTCTCGTGGGCACGTGAGCATATCGGTTGGTCCCTAGATGAATGGAAAACCGAGGATCGGTCCGATGAGTTACGATTTCAGTTGGTAAGAGCTGATGGTAGGGTTCGAGTGTGTCGCAGACCCCACGAAGCCATGGACCCAAACTGTCAGCCAGGCACTGTTCAAGCTGGTGGTGGCTCCGTAATGGTGTGGGCTGTTTTTTCATGGCATGGACTTGGTCCTCTGGTGCGACTGGACCGAACATTGACTGGAAATGCTTATGTTCAGCTACTTGGAGATCACTTGCAGCCATTCATGGACTTCATGTACCCAAACAATGATGGGATTTTTATGGATGACAATGCGCCATGTCACCGGGCCACAACTGTTCGCGATTGGTTTGAAGAACATTCTGGACAATTCCAACGAATGATCTGGCCACCTAGATTGCCCGACATGAATCCCATCGAGCATTTATGGGACATCATCGAGAGGTCTTTTCGTGCCCAAAATCCTGCACCATCAACGCTTTCACAATTGTGGACGTCTATCGAGACAGCATGGCTCAATATTCCTGCAGAAGACTTCCAACGACTTGTTGAGTCCATGCCACGTCGAGTTGCTGCACTTCGCCGGGCGAAAGGAGGTCCGACACGATATTAAGAGGTATCCCATGACTTTTGTCACTTCAGTGTATATAGATATATTAATTTTTGAATCATTATCTTTCGTGATGCCTGAATCCTGGTTAAGTTATGCACATGTGGCTCAAACTTCACAAGTGTGAGCAATCTTTTGCAGCTTGTGGTTCATAAGGAAACTTGAGTGGACAAACATGGACGCTAATCCGGTTCGGCTTGGGTTTTGCCTCAAGTATCAATGCAAAGGGTGTCGTTCCGTAAGTGAGGAATTTTATGCATATCGATTTGTGTTCTTGAAAAGCGTGTGAAGTAGTTCTTCGGAGTTTTGGTGGGATAATGAAAGGACATTATCTACAACGATTCGCGCCCCTTTTTTTTGCCCCTCCCCCTCAAAAGGAAAGGAACAGGGAGTGAGGTTGAGTCGTTAAGCTGAAAATAACTCTTTCAACTCATTTTTTTTTCTTTTCGAAAGTTTGGAAATTTAAATAACTTAAAATGAATTTTCGTTCCCTTTCAGAAATAAAGCGTTAAATATTGATTTTTTTTTTCTCCGATAAACATGCATTTGATTTTTATTTTAAAAGTATTTCTTTTTTTTTTTTTTATGCTAAATCAAAAATAATTTCATAAAGAAAAAAATGCTTTTTGTGAATAAAAAATAAATCAGACTTTTAACTTGCTGTACAAATATCGCATTTAATATTGATATTTCTTATAAATTCTTTATTTGCAGAAAAAAAATATTGTTTTAAGTCTACTTTGCCTTTTTTTCCTAATGTTATAAATAAATCAAGTAATCATTAATTAAGTTAAAATAACGTAAGAATTTATGAATGATAAATTGTAATAAGTGGACTATATAAATTAAAAATAAGAATAATTTTACAAAAAATTGAAATCTGCTCGGCAAATTTCAATTAACAATCGTGAACGGATGAATAAACTCAGGAATATAACAATATTTAATAATGCAAAAGATATATGAAGTAATTGATTGGACTGCTACAAGAATGGTGAAACTCAATAGCCACATGAATATAGTAATGTTGAATAGAACAAGAACTTCATGAAGAATGAATTGTTCAAGAATCTCTAAAAGAACATACAAAAGTAAGATACATAAAAGTTTGAAAATTCTAGGCATAAATGAAGAATAAATGAAGTATTCCAAATACAATAAGAAGCACTTTGCAGCTCAATAGCCATGGGAAAATGCCAAAAGTAATAAATATGAAACTTCAAAAGAAGGAATCGATCAACACACTATGAATACTTATGGCCATTGGATATACAAATGTTTAAAATCCCAACCCAAAACATGAAATGTGATTCAAAACCATACTACAAAACACTTCAAGCAAAAGCCAAATTTTCCAGAATATTCTTGAGTATTAACGTTATTCATGAATCATTTCAAGAGTTAAAGGGCCCGAACTAACATTTTCCGCCAAAATTTGCAATGGAGTTTTATTTGTACACCTATCATAATAATAAAAAAAAATAATATTCTCCAAGTCGCTATTTCTGCATTGCATTAAGAACAAAGTGTAAGAAAAATGTAAATAAATATTTTTAGAACTATAATTTAAAATTTCTTTACTATTTTTATGTAATTTATAAGCAGTAAGTCTCAACGACAGAAGAGAAAATATATTAGAAGGACAAAAAACTATACTTGATGTAAGGAATTATTATTTTTTTTTTTAACCTAAAATAATTCAAGATTAACAGCAACATTAAAATTAAGTACAATTAACCGTAACCATTTCGTTTCAAAGGATACCATTTTAGTTTCGTTGATGATATATAAATCTCGAAAAAATATTTAATTTAGCACCGACCGGTTTCGAGAATTAGGGTTAATTTTTATGATAGTAGAGGCATAATTGATGTGCAATAAAAAAGTAAAACATATGACACAGTGCGGATTAGGGCATAATTACTGTGCAATAAGAAAGTAAAACATATGTCACATTGCGGATAAGGGCATAATTGCTGTGCAATAAGAAAGTAAAACATTTGTCACATTGCGGATTAGGGTATAATTGCTGTGCAATAAGAAAGTAAAAACATATGTCGCATTGCGGATTAGGCATAATTGCTGTGCAATAAGAAAGTAAAACATATGTCACATTGCGGATTAGGGCATAATTGCTGTGCAATAAGAAAGTAAAACATTTGTCACATTGCGGATTAGGGTATAATTGCTGTGCAATAAGAAAGTAAAACATATGTCACATTGCGGATTAGGGTATAATTGCTGTGCAATAAGAAAGTAAAACATATGTCACATTGCGGATTAGGGCATAATTGCTGTGCAATAAGAAAGTAAAACATTTGTCACATTGCGGATTAGGGTATAATTGCTGTGCAATAAGAAAGTAAAACATTTGTCACATTGCGGATTAGGGTATAATTGCTGTGCAATAAGAAAGTAAAACATTTGTCACATTGCGGATTAGGGCATAATTGCTGTGCAATAAGAAAGTAAAACATTTGTCACATTGCGGATTAGGGCATAATTGCTGTGCAATAAGAAAGTAAAACATTTGTCACATTGCGGATTAGGGCATAATTGCTGTGCAATAAGAAAGTAAAACATTTGTCACATTGCGGATTAGGGCATAATTGCTGTGCAATAAGAAAGTAAAACATTTGTCACATTGCGGATTAGGGCATAATTGCTGTGCAATAAGAAAGTAAAACATTTGTCACATTGTGGATTAGGGCATAATTGCTGTGCAATAAGAAAGTAAAACATTTGTCACATTGCGGATTAGGGCATAATTGCTGTGCAATAAGAAAGTAAAACATTTGTCACATTGCGGATTAGGGCATAATTGCTGTGCAATAAGAAAGTAAAACATTTGTCACATTGCGGATTAGGGGGTGGATAATTGCTGTGCAATAAGAAAGTAAAACATTTGTCACATTGCGGATTAGGGCATAATTGCTGTGCAATAAGAAAGTAAAACATTTGTCACATTGCGGATTAGGGCATAATTGCTGTGCAATAAGAAAGTAAAACATTTGTCACATTGCGGATTAGGGCATAATTGCTGTGCAATAAGAAAGTAAAACATTTGTCACATTGCGGATTAGGGCATAATTGCTGTGCAATAAGAAAGTAAAACATTTGTCACATTGCGGATTAGGGTATAATTGCTGTGCAATAAGAAAGTAAAACATATGTCACATTGCGGATTAGGGCATAATTGCAGTGCAATAAGAAAGTAAAACATTTGTCACATTGCGGATTAGGGTATAATTGTTGTGCAATAAGAAAGTAAAACATTTGTCACGTTGCGGATTAGGGCATAATTGCTGTGCAATAAGAAAGTAAAACATTTGTCACATTACGGATTAGGGCATAATTGCTGTGCAATAAGAAAGTAAAACATTTGTCACATTGCGGATTAGGGCATAATTGCTGTGCAATAAGAAAGTAAAACATTTGTCACATTGCGGATTAGGGTATAATTGCTGTGCAATAAGAAAGTAAAACATTTGTCACATTGCGGATTAGGGTATAATTGCTGTGCAATAAGAAAGTAAAACATATGTCACATTGCGGATTAGGGCATAATTGCTGTGCAATAAGAAAGTAAAACATTTGTCACATTGCGGATTAGGGTATAATTGCTGTGCAATAAGAAAGTAAAACATTTGTCACATTGCGGATTAGGGCATAATTGCTGTGCAATAAGAAAGTAAAACATTTGTCACATTGCGGGATTAGGGCATAATTGCTGTGCAATAAGAAAGTAAAACATTTGTCACATTGCGGATTAGGGGTATAATTGCTGTGCAATAAGAAAGTAAAACATATGTCACATTGCGGATTAGGGCATAATTGCTGTGCAATAAGAAAGTAAAACATTTGTCACATTGCGGATTAGGGTATAATTTCTGTGCAATAAGAAAGTAAAACATATGTCACATTGCGGATTAGGGCATAATTGCTGTGCAATAAGAAAGTAAAACATATGTCACATTGCGGATTAGGGCATAATTGCTGTGCAATAAGAAAGTAAAACATATGTCACATTGCGGATTAGGGTATAATTGTTGTGCAATAAGAAAGTAAAAGATATAACGCATTGCGCAATAGGGCATAATTGATGTGCAATGAAAAAGTAAAACATATGACATATTGGTGATGAAACACGATAATTCTGTTTTGATGCACTAAATATATGTAATCATTATGCAATAAAATTGGGAAACATTTAGCACAGCCCTGATGGAATAAGAGAATTATCTTTTTCATTCAATAAATGCGCACTGTCGTTGCACAATAAAAATAAAAACATTTAAAATATTGCAGACGGAATACGATAATTCTGTTTTCATGCACTAAATATATGTAATCGTTATGCAATAAAATTGGGAAACATTTAGCACAGTCCTGAAGGAATGAGAGAATTATCTTTTTCATCCAATAAATGCGCACTGTCGTTGCACAATAAAAATGAAAAACATTTAAAATATTGCAGACGCAATACGATAATTCTGTTTTGATGCACTAAATATATGTAATCATTATGCAATAAAATTGGGAAACATTTAGCACAGTCCTGAAGGAATGAGAGAATTATCTTTTCATCCAATAAATGCGCACTGTCGTTGCACAATAAAAATGAAAAACATTTAAAATATTGCAGACGGAATACGATAATTCTGTTTTCATGCACTAAATATATGTAATCGTTATGCAATAAAATTGGAAAACATTTAGCACAGTCCTGAAGGAATGAGAGAATTATCTTTTTCATCCAATAAATGCGCACTGTCGCACAATAAAAATGGAAACATTTAAAATATTGCAGACGGAATACGATAATTCTGTTTTGATGCACTAAATATATAATCATTATGCAATAAAATTGCGAAACATTTTAACATTGCTGACGTAATATGATAATTATCATTTTCATGCAATAAATATACATTATAATTGTAATAAAATTTTGTGACATGTAACACATTGCCGATGTAATAAGAGAATTATCTTTTTCATGCAATAAATACGCATAGTAGCTGGGCATTAAAAACGAAAAATATTTAACACATTGCTGATGAAACACGATAATTATCATTTTCATGCAATAAATATACATGCAATAATGGATTTCTTCGGTACTCAATGCACTACTATTAGGTTAAGAAGAGGAGAAGAGGAGAAGGGAGGGAGGAGGAAGGTGTCGAACTCACCGGTCATGATGTTCTTGTTGATGATCTGCACGTGCTTGTCCCTGTCGGGGCGGGTGTGCTCGTGCCAGAAGCCCACCACGTGTCCGAGCTCGTGCACCACGATGCCGAACTTGTCGCAGTTCTTGCCGATGGAGATCGCCTGCGGGCCGTTGCCGCGCTTGCCCACGAAAGAACAACACCTGCGCAGAAGAATTAGTGGTACAATGCATGGTACGACACTGCATGGACAACACATGAAAAATACATGGTACGACGGGACTACAATACATGTTATTGTTTCTCATGGAATTTCTGTTTCCTTTCATATTTTATTGTTTCGTAATATAACTTAATAAACTTTTCTCAGAAAAATTTAATGTGTATTTTTCAAATATTAGAATTGAATGGAAAAATATTATTCAACAGAAAAAAAAAGTATTGTATATTTATTTTATTCCTTTTTTGTACTTAGAGCAACAATATTCTTTGAAATGCCCTTTGCATAAGCAGTTTCGAAGATATACATGGTGATTATATTTAAACTAAATGCTGTAAAAAAAATAATAATAGAATGTTGTCACTTTCGAAATGCTGTAAAAAAAGAACCACTCGTCAGAATGAGATCAGATTTGAACTGATACTTGAAGAAGGGAGAAACGGTACGACATCCAAAAAAAAAGTTCCAAAATGTATTAATAGATGGCGCTGTAAGCGGCATAAAGAAAGTGACTTCGGTTGCCAGTGATATTTTTGAATCGAAATTTTATGAAAAATATTTCGCACGAGTTGCACATTAAACCAATTGTAGCGTCCAATGTGCTCGATTGTTTCGTTTTTTTTTTCGGGAAAAAAATGACTTCCAAGTCATTCAACAGTTGTGACCCTGTGAGTGGAAAACCCATCTACCACGGCAAGGTCATACCAAATTGGATGGGAAAAATTGGTGAAACTTTTTTTTGATGACGTACCGTTTGCCGTTACTTCAAGTATCTTTAATTCAAATTTGAACTCATTGTGATGAATGGTTCTTCTTTTGCAGCATTTTGAATGTGGAACTGTAACTATAATCATCTGTACATCATAGTATTCTCCTAAATTTGATTCTCTACCGACAAATCCCTGTGTGACCTAGTGTTATCGTCTTATAGAATGAATTACTATCATTGTTTATTACCAACAATACTTTAATGATAAATTTGTCTTGAGTGATTATTTTCAATTATTATTAAAACTTCCCATAGGAAATGAGAAATAAAATTTAGAAATCTTTACATATTTCCGAACAAAAAAAAATTATAATTTTCTCATAAAAGCATTGCATGATTTTTATAGATGAATAACTTTCTATCACAAAAAGTAGTTACTGTCTGTTATGATTAAGATTAATGTATCACTGAGTCATTAATCAAAAATTAAATAAAAGAAAGACGTGACAAATATGTATGTACAAATGGCAACTCTAAATTTGGAAGAGGCCTCAAAATTGATTGCATTCTGCTAACTTATTTTTGTTTTAAGACTTCTTAGTTGAATGAAATATTCAACTGAATGAATGAATACTTTAATGGGATCATTTAGTTTAATTTAATGTACTTAAGAAGCAAACTTTAGTAAATGAGGGCTGCTGAGTAAGTTGCGACAAAGTTATACCATGTTTTTATGCCAAACAAATTGAATATTGTTATTGTGACTCATTAGCTGTCTAAGGAAATTGTAATTACTTGTTAAAATTTGACCACTAAAAATGGTGGAAATAGTAATTTTTAGAAATTTAATCAAACTCTAGCGAAGGGTTGAAAATTAGGGAATGGCAATAATGTATTTATTAAAATATTATTTTTATTTTTATTGGCAATCATGCTAATATTATTAGCAATAATCCCATTTTTGATGGCCATAATATGAATAATAAATAGTAATAATGTTAGTTTTCATGGCAATAATATGAATAGCAATAGAAAGAATGTTATTTTTCACGGCGATAACAATAATAGCAATAGCAATAATGCTATTTTACATGGCAATAATATTATTAATAACAATAATGCTATTTTTTTTGGCAAAAATATTATTAATAACAATAATCTTATTTTACATGTCAATAATAATAATATTAATAGCAATAATGCTAATTTTCATTTCAATAATATTAATATTAACAGGAATAATATTATTTTTGTCAATAATATTAATATTAATAGCAACAATGTTATTTTATATTGCAATAATATTATTAATAACAATAATGTAATTTTTCATGGCAATAATATTAATAGCAATAGCAATAAGGTTATTTTTAATTGCCGTAATATTATCATTAATAGCAATAATGCTATTTTTAATGGTGATAATACTACTTAACTTTAGACACACATTATAACCATAAAAGATATTTTGACTAATATTAATGAATTAATAACTAATATTTTTACAAATGCAGTTATCACTCAAATAACACACAAAAAACCCACCAATATATTTAAGATCATAATTAGAAACATTTCTTCCATGACTGACACTCACATAAAATATCTCCATTAAAAAACCCCAGAAAACTTCTGTTCCCATGGCAACGCACACTCTCCACTGATGAATCCGTGCAAATAGATGGGGATCAAGCAGATCCATACCCCCACCTCCCCAACAACAAAACAACAACAACAACCGCACCAGAAGATTCTCGAAGATGACGAACGACCCCAGAAACAAACGACGGGAAATAGATAGTAGTTACTTCCCTTTTGTGTTGGAGAAGGATAAAAAAAAAAAAAGAGTAAAAAGGAGGAAGAGTGGGTGATAGGAGGAGGAAGATGCTTACCCGCAGGGTCTTTCCGTGAAAACGATGTAGTTGGGATGTTCTTCCTTCTCCACGAACTGGACGCATGTGTAGTTCTCCCAGTGACGCATCGCCTGCTTGAACAAAGCTCTGTGGTCGCCTGCGGAAAGAACAAGAAAAGAACTTATATATATATATATATATATATATATATATATTATATTCCCATATGCCAATTGCCATTGAAAGTGAATATTTTCCAGATATAGGGAATCAGTGTCTGGTGCAAGAAGTAGAACATTTTGGAAAGATTGGGTTGGTTTGTCACTCTACGTTCATTTTTGCACACTTTAGGCTAATTAGAACGAGACCTATAGTTTAATGTGGATTCCGAACTCACACTCACAAATACCCATGCCATCGCCAGGATTCGAACTTTGAAGACTGTGGTAACAAAGGCCAGGGAGCTAGTCAATTAGCCACCAGGCCGCCATTTAGGAAGGAGTCTGGAATCGGAATTAAGAGCTGGCTCAAAAATTCCACCTCCCGACTCTTTTATAAAAATAATTTTGGTTTTTCTAAAATTCTTGTGATTAATCTTAAAATTAAATGCTAAGGAAAAATTCAATTGCGACATTCAATAGCATTCAATAGCAATTCTTTAGCCGCATGATATACCAAGTGAGTGCTGTGAGACTTTTATCTGCATTAAAGCTAATCAAAAACTACCATTAAACTACAATCAAATTCATTAAACTGCAATATATTACTCTCTTAAATTACAGAGTGATTAGATACTGTCAAAATAGTTTGATAAGCATACGACTAAGTTTATAAGACTATTTACTATAAAAACCTACGGGCAAACTATATTATACTACTAAAAGCAGTTATAAAAACTAAGCAATTACTTATATATATATTCACAAAATGAAGCTCCCCAATAGGTGGAGCTAAAACTCGACTACGCTATTTAATATTATAAACCTGTACCGGAAAGTATTAAAAGATAGGCATCTTAAGTTATTATGCAGAGTGTCTAATAGTTATTTTGGCAAAATTATTTTCACTTGGGTATTTCAGTTTCAGAGAAGTGCAAAATTACGTAACCAAGTTTGATGTTTAACGATGAAAAAGGAGATGGCTGGGCTTCAAAGTGGCAGCACCCAAGTGTGCTGTTGCACAATTTACTACGGTGACTGAAAAATTGACGTATTTATCCTGTTCCCTACAACAACGATTCTCGTGATGAGATTTACCATTGAGTACATAAATATCTCGCACATCAATGATGTCATATGCTTCTATAATATTTGAGAATATGCACCTTTTAAAGAAATATTTGCTTTCAGGAATTTTCTATCGAACATTCATCAGTCAATCAACTGCAACAGTGGATGCTTCGTCTTTTACTTTTCTTCAAAGTACGTCTTCGACTTTTTTTCAGATGGTTAATTCTTGTCTTGATGTACTTCCGTACGACAGAAATAACATCAGAAGTGGTGACTTGTGTTTGTTGGTCATTTTCTTTTGTGATATTCATGCGACTTTAGGTTTCACAGTAAACATTATTCGCCTTGGTGATCACTCCACTTATTTTATCAAAGGTGTTCATGAACACCCTTTATGTAAGAAATACAATAAAATAAATTTGCTACAAGAAATGCCAGATATTAGAGAAAGCAAATTGTTCCTTCCAATCTGATCCACCACCTACAGAAAGGAAAATGACTCCACGCCCACTACTTCTTTCTGGACACTATCTTTTCCTTCCACTAAAAGGGTGCTTAAGAACCAGAGGACCATTGTATGTGACATCGACGATAAATGTACGAAACGAGATACCACCTCCGAAACTTGGCGAAGAAGACAAGATAACAGTTTCTTTACTTCTCGCCGTGTAAACAAGAGAGATTTGCCCCTAATCCCAAAATCTTCCAAGAAAGCTTCTTATACCAGGTGACAATTTCGTATTCTATCCTATTTCTGCTGATAGCTAATCAGCTATAACTGTCGATGCAGTTTCTTGCCTCTGGAAATTTGCCTATCAATGATTTCATGTGCTTCTATAATATTTTTATAATATTGGAGAATAAGCCGCTTTTAAAGAAAAAAATATTTGCTTTGAGGAATTTTACTATTGAATCTTGATAAGCTAATCAGCTGCAGCAATGGATGGTGCTTCTTTTCGCTGAACTTTTTTTCAGGTGGTTAATTCTTGTCGTTGATGTGCTATTATATGACAGAAATAACATCAGAAATGGGGACTTCTGCTTGTTGGTAATTTTTTTGGCATATTTGAGCAACCCTAGTAAAGCAAACATTTAATTTTTGTCCTTCTGTACGACAGAAATATTATCAGAAATGCTGACTTATGTTTGTAATTTTTAACTTTTGTATTTTTGTACGTCAGAAAAACATCAGAAATAACATCAGAAGTGGTGACTTATGCTTGAAACTTTTAACTTTTACCCTTCTGTACGACAGAAATAACATCAGAAGTGGTGACTTATGCTTGAAACTTTTAACTTTTACCCTTCTGTACGACAGAAATAAGATCAGAAATGGTGACTTATGCTTGTAACTTTTAACTTTTGTGACATTCGTGCGACCCTTCATAAGCCAACTACAACAGTAGATGCTGCTTCTTTTAGCTAGACCTTTTCGGATGTTAATGCTTGTCGGTGATGCGCTACTTCTCCTATACGACAGAAATAGCTTCAGAAGTGGTGACTTGTACTTGTTGGACATACTTTTTTATGACCTAGGTTTCACAGTAAACTCTTTTCGTATTCACTCCTATTATTTTAACAATGGAGTTCATGAACAAGCTTTACGCAAAAATATAACAAAATAAATTTCGTACAAGAAATGCCACTTGCCAAGAAACCAAGAAGAGTTGCCAAGCCAAGAAACCAAACCAAGCAATTCTAAGGGGCCAGAGAAAGAAAATTGCCCCTTTCTTTCGTTCTGAGCCGCTACCTACAGAAAGGAAAATGACCCCACGTCCACTACTTCTTTCTCGACACTATCTCTTCCTTCCACTAAAAGATGCTTAAGAACCAGAGGACCATTGTCTGTGAAGAAGGTGACATCGACGATAAATGTCCAAAACGAGATACAACCTCCGACACTTGGCGAAGAAGACAAGATAACAGAGTGTCTTTACTTGTCGCCGTGTAAATAAGAGAGATTTGCCCCTAATCCCAAAGTCTTCTCAGAAAGCTGCTTCTACCGGGTGACAATTTCGTATTCTGTTCCATTTCTGCTGATAGCTAATCAGCTGCAACTGCTGATACAGCTTTTTCTCTCTGAAAATTTGCATACAGCAAATGGTCAAAGATGATGTTTGGGGGATGTGAAACTCATGTCTTTAGAAAAAACTAAAAACCGTAAGCATTCAAGTCATCACTTCTGACAGACTTGTGCTTGATGGAAGTGCACTGATTTTTTTTTTTTATCTGTTTGAGGGCGAAAGTTTTGATTGGAATAATGAGTAGTATTTATTTATGCATTTCGAAACAGAAAGTTCTTTGATTTTTGTCTAAATGCTCCAGATTTAACGCATGCATGTATTTAGGTAAGTATGTATTTCAAGTATGTATGTATGTATGTACGTATTTCAAGTATGTATGTATGTATGTATTTTTCACGTATATATGCATGTATGTTTGTGTGCATGTATTTCATGTATATATGCATGTATTTCATGTATGTATGTATGTATTTAATGTATGTATGCATGTATTTCAAATATATATGCATGTATGTATTTCACGTATGTATGCATGCATGTATTTCAAATATCATGCATATTATTATTCAAGCATTATGCATGCCAATCATGTAATATCCAGATTTAGCGTCAAGCATGTATTAACTACATTTTTTACTGGAAATACTTCTGTTTTTATAATAACAAGCCAATTATACATCACATATTAAGAATATCAAAACTCTGCAAGGCAGAAATTTGGCGATTTTGCTACAAAATTTGAAAAAGTATTTTATTGTAGTACAGTGCGTAATAACACTTCTCATAACACATTTTTAAGTCAATTTTGATGACATTAGTCAATTTAAAAACATTTGTTATACTAAAACACTTTTGATGATTTAATTTATTGGTAAGTTATATTTGCACGTTTCAATAAAAGTTTAATTACAAAACAAGTAATGTACTCAACATCATAAATCTGCTTTCGTCAGTTGTGATTTCTATTTATCTATTATTTTTAAAATTTAAATGTGACATTAATTTGTGACATTTTTTTGTGTGTTAACATTTTCCAGCAACATTAAGGACTTAAATACAGAAAGTAAAACACAGAATAAAATAAATTTATCACGTGCATATTTAATTTATTCATCATTTGTGAACCATGAACAAATTGCTGCTTATCCTACCAAAAAAAAATAAATTTAACATTATACTATAAATTTATCTTGTGTTTATTATGGCACTCTAAAAGTTTTTCTTTGAATAAAAATAATAATTTAAAATTTTAATGCAAATTCCGCATATTTCGAAAATAAATTCTTTAAATATAATTTTAGATACAATGGATTATAGATCCCACAATTTCCTATTTATTTTGAAATTAAAGCTACAGCACGTACAAAACAACTCAAAACAAAACGATGTACTCTGAATCAGATAAACAATGTCACAAAATAGCATCATGTGATTTCAGACAAAAACTTGGCTATTTCTTTAATCTATTAATCATTGCACTCAAACATCTGATGATGGTAGATGAAGGCTCCATTGCATCTTCGTTGTACTCAAGTTCACAGTCTTCTAGGTCTTCTTGTGCGGGCGTGGCTACCAGTAGTTCATCATCATCCATCAATCCAAACAATTTCAAAAGCACTTTGTATTTCTCCCCATTCAATAACTGTGAAAAATTGCCAATTCGCTTGGTCGCAAAATCCTGGGACAAAGCGAAAACGTCTAAACATGTTTTGGTCAATACTTTCTTGCTCTACAATCTCAGCTTCCATTCGTCATGGTGTTATAGAGTTATGTCGAAGTACGTGAAAGTATATCCCAGTAAAGGTGTCATCGAAAAAGGAGGTGAGGTAAGCAGGCAATCGTGAAATATCTGCTTCTTTAGAAAACTTTTAATCTTTACGTAGATAACAATTTTAGATTGGTATGCTTATCATTTCATTTATTGTTAACTAAAGATAATCACAATTCTAATTACAGTTACACATTTATTAAATTTTATTTATAGCCAGTGGGCTAACGAGCTAGTTAGTTCTGATGGCCGATTAGATAGTGCTTTGGTCTTTTGGTGCTTCAGGTCCGAATTCTGTCCCTGGTACGGGTGCGGAAAAAAACAGTGGTTAGGTCCCGGACTAATCAGCCTAAAGTTTCTACAAAATGACCGTAGAGCGTCAAAACAAACCCCAAATGATAAATATCAAAGAAGTTGAGATGGAAAATTTGTTAATATTTTGCAAAAGTTATTAAAATATTTCCAAAAATAAGTGATCAAACTACATAACAAAGCAACTTTCATCAGCCAAAGTAAACTTTTTTTTCTTTTTTTTGGCGTAATTTCGCCAAATATGTTAGCTAGAGATAATACATAAGTACCAATTACAATTAGCTTTTATTCTCTTCACGTAGCGGCCTGATGGCCAATTTTGTGGCGCTCTGCCCTTTGGTACCACAGGTTCCAGGTTCGAATCGTGGCGTTGGCATGGATGTTCGTTAGGGGTTCGAATTTCACTTTAAACTGTAGGTTCCAGTCTGCTTAGTCCAAAGTGTGCACAAAATGACCATAGAGCGTCAAACCAAACCAAACCTAGGTGTAGGCTGGGCTTTCTGGATTTTCTGGGCTTTTCCCTCATGGGACATGTAAGTTACACTTGATAGTCATGTAAGAAGTTTCTGTCAGTGTTAGGTGCTTACATAAGCAAAATGCATGGCCATCGATATACATTAATGATAATGATTTAAAGTTAGAGTGCTGACGGATGCTTATGCTTATAGGTGCTTATCTCTTCTACTATGGTAGATTTTATGAGTACACTATCTTTCATTTTCAATTAAATCATTTAAAAATTGCAAAATGGTTTTCAATTAAATTATAACTTCATCTCCTTAGAAAGTCGTGCTACCTGATTTTTCGCGTTTTCTATTATACGAAACGCAAATGTGTCTGTTTAGCCTTCGTGTGCACAAGATGACCGTAGAGCGACAAACCAAACTAATAACATTTTATAATCCTCAGCTTAATAAAAGCACAACAGTTTAAAATACCATAAAACAGTTTCGCACAACATTAAAAACCCTGCGGTTTCACATCAAACAAACTACCCCTCTTCTAATCAGGAGCCGGAAAGTTTTTGGTCGACTTCCACCTTTACTGGTTTTGTCACTCTACGGTAGTCTTGGAATAAACAGACCGGGACCTACAGTTTAAAGTGGATTCCGAACCACTAACAAACATCCATTCCACCGCTAGGATTCAAAGCTTCTAAACTATTTATAAATAGTTAGAGCCTAGAAAAATAAACGAATACCAAATAAAAGGATTTCTTTTCATTCGAGCTCCCGGAGCCATCAAATTAAATCCATTGGTCTTTAAAAATCTCTCGGTCATTCATCCTTGATGAAATCACTTGAAAATAAATGAAAGCAATATTATCTTAAATATATTTAAAAACTTTTAAAGCAACTCCAGGCCCCTCTACTATCCAAACACCCAATCCATATCTCTCGTTCACGCATGGAAGCAACACGGAATCTCATTATCTGACTTCGCAAACAATGTCCGCAGAAAGGAATGACGCCATTAAAACTTCCCAACAATGGAGGATCAAGATAAATGAGAAAATAATGACGAAGGCAGCGGCCACCCCTTCGAACCCTCCCCCCACCCCTTTACTGCCCAGGTAATCTCTCCAGGAGTATCCGGGAACGAATTTATTTCACTGCTTCCGGTAAAATCAATTACCTTGCCTTTTAATTAACCCCTCAGATTTTGCCGTTCGTTCTTTTCCGTTTAATGGAATCGCCTCCTCGGATTCGAATCGGAACCAGTAGTTTTGGAACTGAAATTAAGTTTCTTAATCTGTCAATCAGAAGTTAATTTTAGAAGAGGATTGGTTTGTTTGATGTGAAACCGCAGGTTTTTTTAATGTTGTGCGAAAGTCTTTTTTGGTATTTTATATTGTTGTGGTTTTATTAAGCTGAAGATTGTAAAAGGATATTAGCTTTTGAAGTATGTTTGAAAATCTGATGAATCGAATTCGAAGTGAAACTCAAAAGCTATTTATCAGTTACAGATCTGGTTTGGTTTGTCACTATACAGTCATCTTGCGCACACGAGAGCTAAACAGACCGAGACCTACAGTTTAATGTGGAATCCGAACCACTACAAATATCCTGACTCGAACCCGAAACCTGTGGTACTGAGCGCCAGAGTGCGAGCTACTCGGTCTCTTCTTCATGCCCTAAGCAACCACATAAATATCTTAGTTAAATATGTACATATTTGGGAAATTAAATTCAAAAACTGACTCTTAGGAGTAATTGTTGACAATACAATTTTTGGCAAGGCGTAACGCATGTCGTTAGAGTTCTTTCATTAGCCACTCTTATCTCCAAGAATTATGTAAGAAGTCAGATGGTAATAGCATGTTTTTTTTTTCCTGAAGTATAATTAAAAGACATTCCAACATACTAGATCCAAATTGTCTTCGTTAAATCAGTAGGTCCTGCTTAATAAATTTAGGCGCTGAAGACTCGGCCTGTTATTCAAAGCCTATGCACCAGAATCAAATGGGTCTATTGCAGAGAAGATACTTTTGGGTGCATGAAAGAAAATGATCAATATGAGCTGTTAGGTGACAATTCAACCCCGACAGCTGAATTTTATTGTCAACAACTAAGACGCTGAAAAGACTTTTTTTTTTTTTACAGGAAAAATGTTCTTAGTATTCGAAAGGAGTATCCAGGAACGAATTTATTTCACTGCTTCCTGTAAAATCAATTACCTTGTCTTTTAATTAACCAGTTAGATTTTGCAGTTCGTTCTTTTCCGTTTAATGGAATCGCCCCTCGATTCGAATCGGTACCGGTAGTTTTAAAGTTAGACACTGGAACTGAAATTGAGTTTCTTAATCTGTCAATCAGAAGTTAATTTTAGAAGAGGGGTGGTTTGTTTGATGTCAAACCGCAGTTTTTTTATTGTTGTGGTATTTTATACTGTTGTAACAGGTGGGCTGAAATGTTCATAGGCTGACACATAGATGGCGCTACTAGTATTCAATCCATATGATTTTTAGTTAGCCCTAACCTTCAAAATCTATATGTTTATAAACCCTTTGACAGTTGATTTTCCTGCAAAGTCTAATGTTTATCATGTCAGTTATAGCATTTTTAGGGAAGCAACTTTTGTTAGTTTGAAAAAAATGGATAAAAAGAAATTTCGTGTGTTTCTGGCGAAAAGAAATACTATATGATTCAAGGCTTGGCATGATAAACATTATTGGAACTTTGCACCAGGAAAATCAACCGTAGAGAAGGGGTTTGCTAAATTTAAACGAGGCGAAATGAGCACCGAGGACAATGCACGCAGTGGACACCCCAAAGTGACTGTTACCGACGAAAACATCAAAAAAGTCCACAAAATAATTTCTGATAACCGTAAAGTGAAGTTGGTGGAGATAACTGAAACCCCAAAGATATCAAAGGAACGTGTTGGAGATATCATGAAGGAATATTTGGATATGCGAAAGCTCTGTTCAAAGTGGATGCGAGCTCACAATCGACCCAAAAACAACAACGAATTGATGATTCTAAGCAGTGTTTGGAGCTGTTTAATTGTAATAAACCCGAATTTTTGCGTCGATATGTGACAATGGATGAAACATGGCTCCATCATTTCACACCGGAGTCCAATCGACAGTCAGCCGAGTGGACTGCATGTGATGAACACTAAAAATGTATACTAACTCACATACTAATAGTGCAACAGCTGTCAAATTTATACACGTGTCTTTTGAAGGTTAGGGCTAACTAAAAATTATATGGATTTAACACTAGTAGCGCCATCTATGTGTCAGCCTACCTGTTAGTTTTATTAAGCTGAGAATTGTAAAAAGATATTAGCTTTTGAAGTATCCGGCCGTTTGAAGATCTGGCGAACAGAATTCGAATTGAAACTCAAAAGCTATTCATCAGTTGTATATCTAGAAGGATATTATAACTATTGCAGCATTACGCCTTGTCCCATCTAGTAGTGGTGTGGTCTGATGGTCACTTGACTAGCGCTCTGACCTTTGGTACCACAAGATTTGGAATATCGTTGTTCGATTATTGTCCAATGATTTCGTCAAACAAAAAGATCAAGGGATCTTTAGGAACCTGTGGGCGTAATTTAAAGGTTACGGAGTTTAAATGTGAAGTAACTATTAAAATAAATGGTCTCTATCTATTTAAATAGATTTGGAATACTATTTTTCACTGTTTCCAATTATTTCGTCAAAGTTGAAGAAACTGAATAATTCGGCATGAGTTCCAAAAGCTAGAGACGTCACTAATTCCAAAATCTCCAAAGTTGGAATCAAAAGCTTCTTTTTAATTTGACATTTATTTATTTTCCCTGGTCTCTAACTATTTAAATAGATCTGGAATACTATTTTTCACTATTTTTCAATGATTTCGACAAGAATGAAGACTAAGGATTCTTTAGAGTCTGTGGGGTAATCCAAAAGCTGCATGAGTTTGGATTAAACAATTCTTTATTATTTGGCATTGATTTATTTTCCCTAGTCTCTAACTATTTAAATATATTTGGAATATTGTTGCTTTCACTTATTTTCAAGTGATTTCGTCAAGAATGATGACCAAGAGTTCTTTAGAGGCTCGTGGATTTAATTCAAATTTCCCAGAAACTTTAAAGAAAAGAAATCCTTATTATTCGACGTTTCTGTATTTTCCCTGGTCTCTAACTATTTAAATATATTTGGAATATTGTTGCTTTCACTTATTTTCAAGTGATTTCGTCAAGAATGATGACCAAGAGTTCTTTAGAGGCTCGTGGATTTAATTCAAATTTCCCAGAAACTTTAAAGAAAAAGAAATCCTTATTATTCGACGTTTCTGTATTTTCCCTGGTCTCTAACTATTTAAATATATTTGGAATACTGTTGCTTTCACTTATTTTCAAGTGATTTCGTCAAGAATGATGACCAAGAGTTCTTTAGAGGCTCGTGGATTTAATTCAAATTTCCCAGAAACTTTAAAGAAAAGAAATCCTTATTATTCGACGTTTCTGTATTTTCCCTGGTCTCTAACTATTTAAATATATTTGGAATATTGTTGCTTTCACTTATTTTCAAGTGATTTCGTCAAGAATGATGACCAAGAGTTCTTTAGAGGCTCGTGGATTTAATTCAAATTTCCCAGAAACTTTAAAGAAAAGAAATCCTTATTATTCGACGTTTCTGTATTTTTCCTGGTCTCTAACTATTTAAATATATTTGGAATATTGTTGCTTTCACTTATTTTCAAGTGATTTCGTCAAGAATGATGACCAAGAGTTCTTTAGAGGCTCGTGGATTTAATTCAAATTTCCCAGAAACTTTAAAGAAAAGAAATCCTTATTATTCGACGTTTCTGTATTTTCCCTGGTCTCTAACTATTTAAATATATTTGGAATATTGTTGCTTTCACTTATTTTCAAGTGATTTCGTCAAGAATGATGACCAAGAGTTCTCTGAGGCCCGTGGTTTCGAACTCAAAAACTTCAGATACTTGAAAAGAAAAGAAATTCTTATTATTTGGTATTTATTTATTTTAATTGATCTCTAACTATTTAAATATATTTTGAATATTGTCGTTTCACTGTTTTCAATGGTTTCGTCAAAGACGAAAATCAAGGATTCTATAGGAGTCTGTGGGCTTATTTTTAAAGGTTCCGGGAGTTTGAATGGAAGAAATCCTTATCTAGCCTCTAATTATTTTCCCTGGCCTCTATTTAAATAAATTTGGAATGTTTATTTCTTTCATTTATTTTCAAGGATGATGATCAAGAGTTCTTTAGACGTCCGTGGGATTACTTCAATGACACCAGCAGCTTGAATGAAAAGAAATCCTTATTATTTTGCATTTATTTATTTTATTTGGCCTCTATCTAAATAGATTTTGAATATTATTGTTTCACCTTTTTTCAGTACTTTCGTCAAGGATGTAGAAGTATATTATTGGTATGTTTGCCAGATTTAGAATATTATTGGGCGACTGTTGTCTAATGATTTTGTCAAAGAAGACCAAATATTCTTTAGAGTCTGTGGGCTCTGGGAGTTTGAATGTAAAGAAATTCTTCTTGCCTAGCCTTTAATTAGTTTTCCTGGACTTAAAATATTTATAAATAAATTGGAATAATGTTGTTCACTGATTTCTTCGAGGATGTGGACCAGGGTTATTTAAAATCTGTGGATTCATAATAAAAGGTCCAGTAGTTTGAATGTAAAGTAATCCTTCTTGCCTAGCATTTAATTATTTTCCTGGCCTCTAATTATTTATAAATAAATTGGAATATTGTTGTTTCCAGTTATTTCGTAAAGGATGAAGACCTAGACTTTATTAAGATATTAGTCAAAATTACGTGTCAAATATTGTTTATCATTCAATAAAAAAACAGGTACTTTTTAGGAATTATTATTGTTTCTCTTACAGGAACTACTGCATGCCATAATCAATCAAAGAAGATGCATCGCATCATGCACATAAGGATATACATAAGCGCCCCGATTCCTTACTGTAGCCATCACAACAGCAAGAAAAGGACTGACTTGCAGTTGGAGAATGCATCCTTCATTTCAGTTCTGTTGCACTTGTCCCCACAACATGACGTCCAGCGACAAGAAGTCAAGCATTACTTGAGAACTTTGTGGACTCAGTTCGGAGGCACCATGTCCAGTCTCTCATTCTCGAAAGAGACGAGTGTTTGGAAACTTGTGACAATGGTCGTCGTGAGTGTAGCGTATATGTTTCTCTACTATCTAATTTGCCCAACTTGTATCATAAAAAAATTATTTTATTGATTTGATTTATTTTGAGTTTGGTGATACAGGCTGCCCATGAAATAATTTTCTCTTCTCTGGAAGCATCTGAAGCTAAAACTAACTTTTCTTTGTTTAATAAAGAAAAACTTCCTCAAACCATCGCCCTTACACATAAAACTTAGTTTAATGAAAAATTTTGTTTTAAGGCGCGGACAAGAATAGATTAACATTATGGTACTTAGATAACATATTTCCTCCAATCAACGTAAATTAAAAGAAAAGAAACCAAATTTAGCTGCAGATGCCTCAAGCTGGGAAAATAATTTTATGGCCACCCTGTATAAAAAAAATCACTCACATATTTGGTTAAAAATAGACGAGGTCAATTTCTTTTTAATTTCGTTATGAGTTTGCTCATTATCACCAATAAGTTATATGTTATTCTGTTATTGGATATCTCTGATTTAAGGTTCATTATGAGCACTTTTTTCTTTTTAAATGACAAAATCCTTCTTTTTACTCAAAATACCTTAGTTTTTCTAAATATGATTAGGTTTTAAGATACCGATAAATATGCTTTTAATCAATTGGAAGACTTTATTTTTATCATTTAACTATATTGAAACCCTGTATAAAACTACTCATATATTTGGTTAAAAAAAGAGGAAAATTTCTTTTAATTTTGTTATGAGTTTGTTCATTATCAGCCACAAGTTCTCTGTAGGCTGCTATTGGATACCTCCGATTTACTGTTTATTAAGATGATTTACTGTTCTTTTTTCACCTGAGTCCTTTAGTTTTTAATATGATTAAGTTTTAAGATACTGATAAAATTTTTTTAAATCATTTTATAAACTTTATTTTATCATTCCAATATATTTATCAAATATATTGAAATATATTTCATTTTTAAAATTAATAAGTCATTTAATTTGACTTAATATTAAAATTACATCACTATGTTTGTTATAAAAATTTTTTAGCTGCATTATTATTCCTAAAATCTTCAAAGAACTAAAAAATTGTTGCATTTGAGCGGAAAAAAATTCTAAATTCCAAAATTGTCACTTATTTGATATTCAATTAAACGCTAACTCAATTCATCGTTCCTACATCGAATTTTTAAGGTTATCAATAAATTATTAGCAAAGTAATTTATATCAAAATTCTTTTATAGATTTCATATGATAATGGGAACTGATGACCCAGTAGCTAGCTCTCTGGCTCTCGGTACCACAGGTTTCGGTTTCGAGTCCCGGAGGTGCCATGGAAGTTTATAGTGATTCGAAATCCATTTTATACAGTAGGTCCCAGTCTAATAGGATGGTACAGCGTTGTGTGGGTAGTGTTACTAGCGTCCGTAGCTACACGTGCCCCCTGGGTAGTGCTAAATGAGTAACAGCGATGGCCGCCGACAGCATAAAGATTAACTGTCTCTGCATTGCCAGTTGCATTAGAACAACATGTTTCATTTTAAAATTTAAGACACATTTTGTGTTGAAAATAAATAACTTATCAAACAGTTAAAAAATAGAACGCCTTACATAGAACTATCTAAGTGAGTATAGAATAGCAAGCGAATGTTTAAAAATATTTAAATGCAAATTTTTTTCATTCCTGTATTTTATAAAAAATTGCCCTTTTGAAACTTTAAATTACAAAAGCTTATTTTTTAAAGAGGTATCATGAACAGTACTTGACTAGAATTCTTATATCAATAATCAAAAACTGAAATATCCTGTTTGATTACTAAGAATATCCCGTGCAAGCCCATTACGAAATCAGGTAAACATAAATTCAGGTATATGTATCAGATTTAATATTTCTGAGGGTGCACCAAAAGAACAATGCCTCTGCATTGCATTCGGCATATTTTTCCTCTGCACACCCATGTGCGTCTGAGGACAAATTGGGGTTGGCCCACCATAAGGGTTGTTGCGCTAGTGATGATGATGGAAAACATCCAGAAAAATTCTCACAAGACGGCCTGATTATCCAAATTCCTTCTATTAGTTCACAGTCTCCCTTATATCTATTGTTCAAATTTTCCATCGTTCATAAAATGCTTTTTTTATTCATCAAATCAAGTTCAAGCACTTTCTTGTAGTGGATGACACTGGATGTTAATATACACTCAAGAGCCAAAACATTATGACCACTTGTCAATAACGAGTTGGCCCACTTTTTTGGCGCGCCAACACAGCTTCAACCCGCCTTGGCATGCATTAATACCACCACTTGATGCCAGTTAAATACCACCTCCACCTGACCACGTGCCTTCCACTAAAGGCGAGTTCATTGCAAAATGTAGGGTGGTCATAATGTTTTGCTCTTGAGTGTAGTTTTTAAAAATATTAATTCAGTAATTAAACTTAATTAGGTAATTTTAGATTTATTTTTAGATTTAGGTTGCATGTATCTACCAATAGATGGGGCCAGATAAACTTAAAAAAATGAATGAAAATTATTTATAAAGGACTTTCTGCAATAGAGTGAAAAAAAAGTAGAAATTGACTTTAAATTTTTTTTTTATTTATTGCATGTTAATAGAATGCACTTTGCGCACTTCCGC
The DNA here is from genome assembly GCA_021605095.1 of Caerostris extrusa. Taxonomy (NCBI): domain Eukaryota; kingdom Metazoa; phylum Arthropoda; class Arachnida; order Araneae; family Araneidae; genus Caerostris; species Caerostris extrusa. Next base: position 28,028 of record BPLR01005293.1, on the reverse strand, counting down.
CTTACAATAGGCCATAGCTACCTGTAGGCACACCTCCACCGCATTGATTCGACTTCGGATAGGACCTGCCTGTTATATCGAATTGCCAATATGGACGGCGATCAGCTCAGCTGTGCAACTGCACTTTGCACTTAACTTATCGATGTACTTTGATGACATTACAGCACTCTACTGTATGGCTGAACAGTCACAGGCGGGCGTTGAATAAACAAGTAATATATAAAAAAAATTGTAAGTGAATTCCTACTTTTTTTCAATATGCTGCAGAAAAGACCTTTATAAATAAAGTTGAAATTTTACTCTTACATCTGGTGCCATCTATTATTAGATATGTGCAACTTAAATCTAAAAAAAAAACTAAAATGAATGAATTAAATTTAATTAATAAAATTATATCTGAAAAAAACTGTATTACCATCAAGTGTCATCCACTACAAGTTTCACAAAATTTATTTGATTTTGAGTGGATGAATAAAAATGTATTTTATGAATGATTGAAAATTTGAACAAGATATATATATAGGGAGAGTATGAGCTAATAGTAGTAGGAATTGAAAAAAAGAATGCAGAATCAAAGGAAGAACGCAGAATTATCGAAAGAATGCATAATCAATCGAAGAATGAGAGAATTAATCAAAAGGAATGCTGTTATAAATACTTGTAATTACGAATAACCTATGAATGTGATAAATACAATTCAAAAGTATTCTGCAATACAAATTTCAACAAATTTATAGGTTCTTTTATAATGGTTGTTATATTGTTGTTGTATTACGAAATTAAAGCCTGAAATAATGCTAATATTTCCATTACAGCAATTATTAATTTTTTGATATTTTCATTTCTCAATTTTATTTTATCCATTTTATTATTCACGTTGTAGTATGTGTATAAAAACACCTTTTCGTTTCCAAAAGTTTGCAATCATAAAACCTTACCAGCACAATAATGTGCTTTTAGAAGTTAACCATAGAGAACTGCCAATTATTACGCAATGTTACGTACGCAATTTGAAACTCTAATCTGACCGTAACAAATTAATCACATTTAATGATTTAACGCTTAGATTAGCGGCATTCCCTTTAACTATTAACCGTCGAAGTTAGTGGATTATTTGATATATTCAATAGTTCTTTCATTATTTAAAATCTTTAATCCTTACAGAGGCAAGATTAAAATTCGTAAATCCATCTTTTGTAATTGAACTTAATCTCTTCCTTCCTTAACAGTTGGTATCTTTCACCTTTTTTTCACACATTTAAATTAAATATTAAGAATTTCTATGTGAATATAGGATTAAGGAGTTGTAATTAGTCCATGCCACCTCCGTTGGATTCGCTGGCGCAGATGTTCAAATTAATTATTCCAACTGACTACCAATCTAGCTGAACTCCGAAGTTAAATGCGTCAGTAATTCAGATGGAGATTGTCTGTTTACGGAATATAATTGACATGCACTATATCAAATAATGGAAATGGTTTCAGACTAATCGAGATCGTTGCAAGGGTGATATTATACATGTGATATTTATTCATACCTGATAAAAATATATTCGATACATTTGGGATGTATTTCAAAGAAAAATCCAAATTTCAATGCTATATTTAGAATTTAAACTACTTTTTAATTTAAAGCCTATTATAAACCAGGCACAATTATTTGCCCTTTGCTATTTCCACATTCCACCACAATGGAGTTCGCCGTGACTTATTTCTTAGAAGCATTTATACTGACACCGGGATGCTAATATGTAAACTGTCAGGAAATATTATGCATACTATATCAACTTTCGAAAATTCTCGTTAGTGAAACGTGATTTTTCATTTCTTCTCTGAACGATCTTACGCAAACTCTTTCATTTCTTTCCGAATTGTTGTTTTCAAATGCAAAACATATGACCTGATTTTATACAGATTAGTAAGGCAAATATGACGCAATTCTAGCTCAATACTAAGTGTACCATGGGGTATTAGACATACTTCTTCTTCACTGGCGCAACAGCCCCATGGTGGGCCAAGGCCGTCTGCTTATTGGCCGATTTCCGAAAGGGGGAGATATTTTCTTTTTACGGTGTAGCTCACATGAGGCGCACATGCTTTGTTTGAAAACCAGGTTTGTTTTTTCAACAATTCTAAAATGAACATCATTTATTTTACTTATTGTAGAACTAGAGAAAATCAATAACTGAACCCGAAACTTTTTGCGTATCTTTATGATTCATGAAATAAGTACAGATTGTGGATATTACTAGTAAATGACTCGCAAGAAAAAATAGGAGAAAAAATATTAATTCATTCCCGAATTAATGCTCATGCGTCAAAACAAAATCAGATTAGCTATAGTATCCTTTCTCTAACTAAAAGAGATTTGGATTAAAGCAGTTAAAGTGCAGGTTTGGTTTGGTTTGTCGCTCTACGATCATTCTGTACACACTTTGGGCTAAATAGACCGGGACCTACTGTTTAATGTACATTCCAAACACCTCACAAACATCCATGCACCGCCAGGATTTGAATCTGAAGCCTGTGACACCAAAGGACAGAGCGCTAGCCATTTGACTATCAGGGTCGCGTTAAAGTGCAGGAGATTTATGTATTATTATTATTTACATAAACTATGGTTGTTTTTATAGAATCAAAGCAGGTTGAATTCGTTGAAGACTAACTTATTCTTTCAGAAAACCAAATTTAAAATTTTATGGACAAAATTAATGATGATTTAGTTGCAGATTTTTAAATGTAAAATAAATTGCACATTCTTTTGAAATTATTATAAGAATTTATGGCTGTAGTATGGTTAATGAGCCTGATGGTAGACAGACTTTTTTCCTACATCAAACTGTAGCGATATCCGAGATAAAAATAGCAACCCAATAAACATTATGTCCTTGTGAACCCAATTGTGAATGGAATTTGGAAATAACAAACGACAAAGAATTGTGCCTGGAAATATAATAGCATTTAAATTACAGTAATTCAAATACTAAATATAGCGTTGACATTTGGATTTTTCTTTGAAATGCATTCCAAATGTATCGAATAAAATTTTTACCAGGTATGAATAAAATATCTTATGTACTACTGTCCCAAAATGTAAGATCAATTATTAAACCGCGTTTGAGGCCCAAATTAGAATTGATCATTCCTTTTGAAATTCCAACATCAGCAGCAGATTCTAATTGTAAATCGAAGCACCAAAACTTTAATTTTTTTTGGACGTGAGCTTCGTCGGTAGAGGTTGAGGGTCGACCCGATGGCGTTCTCTGCCTTCTTTGAACTGTTTATACCACTTTTAAACATTTTATTCCGATATAGTAATGCTCACCGAATGCCACCTGCAACATTCTATTCGTTTCCGCAAACAAAATTGAATGCAAGTTCTTTTACTCAATGTCAAACATTTCAAAAAAGAATCAAACACTGATGAATATTTTGATGTTTTCACACAGATGTCACAGTGCCAGCGACATAAAAAGGCCCCGGAATGATAAATTGAAAATTGGTCTTATCATTTTGGACACAGTAGAAAACATCATATGTATTACACTGAAGTGACAAAAGTCATGGGATACCTCTTAATATCGTGTCAGCCCCTTTCGCCCGGCGAAGTGCAGCAACTCGACGTGGCATGGACTCAACAAGTCGTTGGAAGTCTTCTGCAGGAATATTGAGCCATGCTGTCTCGATAAACGTCCATAATTGTGAAAGCGTTGATGGTGCAGGATTTTGGGCACGAACAGACCTCTCGATGATGTCCCATAAATGCTCGATGGGATTTATGTCGGGCGATCTAGGTGGCCAGATCATTCGTTGGAATTGTCCAGAATGTTCTTCAAACCAATCGCGAACAGTTGTGGCCCGGTGACATGGCGCATTGTCATCCATAAAAATCCCATCGTTGTTTGGGTACATGAAGTCCATGAATGGCTGCAAGTGATCTCCAAGTAGCTGAACATAACCATTTCCAGTCAATGTTCGGTCCAGTCGCACCAGAGGACCAAGTCCATGCCATGAAAAAACAGCCCCCACCATTGGAGCCACCACCAGCTTGAACAGTGCCTTGCTGACAATTTGGGTCCATGGCTTCGTGGGGTCTGCGTTACACTCGAACCCTACCATCAGCTCTTACCAACTGAAATCGTGACTCATCGGACCAGGCCACGGTTTTCCATTCATCTAGGGACCAACCGATATGCTCACGTGCCCACGAGAGTCGCTGCAAGCGATGTCGTTCTGTCAGTAAAGGCACTCGAGTCGGTCTTCTACTGGAATATCCCAAGAAAAGCCAAATTTCTCCGCACAGTTCTAACAGACAAGTCCCTTGTACGTCCCACATTGATTTCTGCGGTTATTTGACGCAGTGTTGCTTGTCTGTTAGAATTTACGACTCTTGCAGACGTCGCCGGTCTCGGTCGTTAAGTGCAGGCGGTCGACCACTGCGCTGTCCATGGTGGGATGTTATGCCTGAAATTTCATACTCTCTGCACACTCTTGACACAGTGGATCTGGGAATGTTGAATTCCTAACGATTTCCGAAATGGCATGACCCATGCGTCTAGCTCCAACTAACATTCCGCGTTCAAAGTCTGTTAATTCCCGTCGTGCGGTCATCATCACGTCAAAACCTCTTCACATAAATAACTTGAACAGAAATGAAAAAGCTCTGCGAAAGCACTGCGCATTTATACCTGTTCTATGCGATGCTACTGCCATCTGAAAATTTGCATATTGCTATCCCATGACTTTTGTCACTTCAGTGTATATCACCTTTGCAATGATCTCTATTTGTTTTTTTTAAACCATTTCCAGCATTTGATGTAGTGCATGTCAATTATATTTGGTAAACAGACAATCTCCATCTGAATTACTGACGCATTTAACTTCGGAGTTCAGTTAGATTGGTAGTCAGTTGGAATAATTAATTTAGACATCTGCGCCAGCGAATACAACAGAAGTGTGCGTAAACTAATTACAACTCCTTAATCCCACCATATCTACATAGAAAATCTTAATATTTAACTTGAATGTGGAAAAAGAAGGTGAAAGATGCCAACTGTTAAGGAAAGATTAAGCTAAATTGCGAAAGATGGATTTCCGAATTTTAATCTTGTCTCTGTAGGAATTAAAGATTTTAAATAATGGAAGAACTATTGAATATATCGAATAATCAACTAACTTCAACGGTTAGTAGTTAAAGGGAATGCCACTAATCTAAGCGTTAAATCATTAAGTGTGATTAATTTGCCAGGGTCAGATGAGAGTTCCAAATTGCGTACGTAACATTGCGTAATAATTGGCAGTTCTATATGGCTAACTTCTAAAGCCAATAGCCAAGCATGTTATTATGTTGGTAAATCTTTATGATTGAAAAATTTTGAAAAATCCTTTTAGTACCGATATCACGTTGTGAATAATAATAATATGAAAAAAATTTGAGAAATGAAAACTAATCATTGCTTTTATGCAAATATTAGCATTATTTCAAGCTTTATTTCCAGAATACAGTAGCAAAACCATTTTAAAAGTATACCATTTGTAAATTTGTTAACTTTTTTTCTAATGCAGCTGGCAAACACTTAATCAGTTGTCTTAGATGCCTTAAGGCAAGCTCGGCACCAGTTACTCACTTAGCACTACCCAGGAGGTGAGTGTAGCTTGAAGATAAGCTACGGATGCGGAGTAACACTATCAGCGCAACGCTCTACGATCATGTTAGAGGAAAGGAGAGGGGGAGGGGTTACGTGTCCAATACTACAGTACTGTATAAATAGATACTGACCTACAGACCTACGGTTGTGTTACCTACGGTTTACAGTGGATTCCGAAGGACGAAAAACATTTATGCACCCCCCGGGACACGAACCCGAAAAACCTGTGGTACGGAACGCCCGTGCGTTAGCCACTTGGCCATCATTCAATTCGAATAAAACTTTTATCAGGTATGAATGAAATAACACATGCATTAAATCACCTTTGCAACGATCTCGATATGTGTGAAACCATTTTCATTATTTGATACAGTGCATGCCAATTATATTCGGTAAACAGACATTCACCCTCTGAATTACTGACGCATTTAACTTCGGAGTTCAGCTAGATTGGTAGTCAGTTGGAATAATTAATTTAGACATCTGAGCCACCAAATCCAACGGAGGTGGCATGAACTAATTACAACTCCTTAATCCCACCATATCTACATAGAAATTCTTAATATTTAACTTGAATGTGTAAAAGGAGGTTAAATGTACTAACTATTAAGGAAAGGTTAAGTTAAATTATTGTCCGATGGATTTCTGAATTTTAATCTTGCCTCAGTAAGGATTAAGGATTTTAAATAATGGAAGAATATAAATTGAATATGTAAGATAATCCACTAACTTCAATGGTTAATAGTTAAAGTGAGTGCTAATTTAAGCGTTAAATCATTAAGTGTGATTCATTTGTAACGGTCAGATTAGAGTTTCTAATTGCGTGCGTAACATTGTGTTATAATTGGCAATTTCATGCTAACTTCTAAAGACAATACTCAAGCACGCTATTATACTGACAAAATGTTATGATTGCAAATTTCTGAAAACGAAAAAAAGAGTTTTTGTAAAGATAGTACGTTGTGAATAATAAAAATAAGAAGATAGAAATGAAAATTTAAAAAAATTAATAATTGCCTTAATGCAAATATTAGCACTATATCAGGTTTTAATTTCAGAATACAAAAGAACATAAGAATCATTTTAAAAGAATGAATACTTTTGAAATGCATTTATCCTATTCATGTGTTATTCGTAATTACAAGTATATATAACAGCATTTTTCGACTGATTCTGTATTCTTTCAATAAATCTGCTTTCAGCCTTTGATTTTGCATATTAAATTTGATTTTTGCACTAATTATTCATTCTTTCGATGATTCTACATTCTTTAAATGATTCTGATTTTTTTCAAAGACTATGCATCCTTTAATAATTCGTGCTTTCAATGTTTCTGAATTCCTTTAATGACTCAGCATTCCGTAATAATTCATTCTTTCAATGATAGCCAATAAATGTTGGAATTGTCATTTTTACGCTTTGCTGATTATTCCTATATTGAATTTTGCGTATCGTGCAAAACAGCACCTCTAGCTGACATTTTCTAAATAACCTTTATTTTTGGAGATTCCTTTAGAACATCTAATGTCCATAGACCGATTTTGGCACCATTAAACTTCAGTGTTGACTGATTTTAATTGCAGGATAAAAATTCAGCTACAGGATTTAAATAAAGAAGAATCACCTTGTACATCTTCTTCTCAAGCGTTACATACGTTTGTCGGCCAAAGCTGTCTCAGTAAGCTTCCACCGACCAGGCCCATCCTGACGTTAGTATTCAAGATGAGATCTGTTCTGGTTTTTTTTTACTGAGAATTCTAACATGTAGAATTCCTTTCTACGGGGTAGGGTTGTTATCTTAAGCACAATCCCCTTGTTTGTCGTTCTACAGTCATTGTCAGAGCTTATTGGATCAAGACCTACTGTTTAAAGTGGATTCCGAACCTCTACAAGAATCCATGGCACCAATCCATGCGGGACTACAACCCGAAACCTGTGGTATCGATCGCCAGATTGCTAGTCACTAGGCTTTGTACATAATACAGTGAATACAATATGCAACCATCCTGTACATACTGCTCTAAATGCAATATCTCTACAATGGTTACAGTTCCAATTACCATGCGCATTGCTAAATGCAATATCTCTATAATGGTCACAGTTCCAATTACCATGCGCATTGCTAAATGCAATATCTCTATAATGGTCACAGTTCCAATTACCATGCGCATTGCTAAATGTAATATCTCTACAATGGTTACAGTTCCAATTACCATGCGCATTGCTAAATGCAATATCTCTATAATGGTCACAGTTCCAATTACCATGCGCATTGCTAAATGCAATATCTCTATAATGGTCACAGTTCCAATTACCATGCGCATTGCTAAATGTAATATCTCTACAATGGTTACAGTTCAATTACCATGCGCATTGCTAAATGCAATATCTCTATAATGGTCACAGTTCCAACTACCCTGTACATACTGCGCTAAATGTAATATCTCTACAATGGTTACAGTTCCAATTACCATGCGCATTGCTAAATGCAATATCTCTATAATGGTCACAGTTCCAACTACCCTGTACATACTGCGCTAAATGTAATATCTCTACAATGGTTACAGTTCCATTACCATGCGCATTGCTAAATGCAATATCTCTATAATGGTCACAGTTCCAACTACCCTGTACATACTGCGCTAAATGCAATATCTCTACAATGGTTACAGTTCCACTACCATGCGCATTGCTAAATGCAATATCTCTATAATGGTCACAGTTCCAACTACCCTGTACATACTGCGCTAAATGTAATATCTCTACAATGGTTACAGTTCCAATTACCATGCGCATTGCTAAATGCAATATCTCTATAATGGTCACAGTTCCAACTACCCTGTACATACTGCGCTAAATGTAATATCTCTATAATGGTCACAGTTCCAATTACCATGCGCATTGCTAAATGTAATATCTCTACAATGGTTACAGTTCCAATTACCATGCGCATTGCTAAATGCAATATCTCTATAATGGTCACAGTTCCAACTACCCTGTACATACTGCGCTAAATGTAATATCTCTACAATGGTTACAGTTCCAATTACCATGCGCATTGCTAAATGCAATATCTCTATAATGGTCACAGTTCCAACTACCCTGTACATACTGCGCTAAATGTAATATCTCTACAATGGTTACAGTTCCAATTACCATGCGCATTGCTAAATGCAATATCTCTATAATGGTCACAGTTCCAACTACCCTGTACATACTGCGCTAAATGCAATATCTCTACAATGGTTACAGTTCCAATTACCATGCGCATTGCTAAAATGCAATATCTCTATAATGGTCACAGTTCCAACTACCCTGTACATACTGCGCTAAATGTAATATCTCTACAATGGTTACAGTTCCAATTACCATGCGCATTGCTAAATGCAATATCTCTATAATGGTCACAGTTCCAACTACCCTGTACATACTGCGCTAAATGCAATATCTCTACAATGGTTACAGTTCCAATTACCATGCGCATTGCTAAATGCAATATCTCTATAATGGTCACAGTTCCAACTACCCTGTACATACTGCTCTAAATGCAATATCTCTACAATGGTTACAGTTCCAATTACCATGCGCATTGCTAAATGCAATATCTCTATAATGGTCACAGTTCCAATTACCATGCGCATTGCTAAATGCAATATCTCTATAATGGTCACAGTTCCAACTACCCTGTACATACTGCGCTAAATGTAATATCTCTACAATGGTTACAGTTCCAATTACCATGCGCATTGCTAAATGCAATATCTCTATAATGGTCACAGTTCCAACTACCCTGTACATACTGCGCTAAATGTAATATCTCTACAATGGTTACAGTTCCAATTACCATGCGCATTGCTAAATGCAATATCTCTATAATGGTCACAGTTCCAACTACCTGTACATACTGCGCTAAATGTAATATCTCTACAATGGTTACAGTTCCAATTACCATGCGCATTGCTAAATGCAATATCTCTATAATGGTCACAGTTCCAACTACCCTGTACATACTGCGCTAAATGTAATATCTCTACAATGGTTACAGTTCCAATTACCATGCGCATTGCTAAAATGCAATATCTCTATAATGGTCACAGTTCCAACTACCCTGTACATACTGCGCTAAATGTAATATCTACAATGGTTACAGTTCCAATTACCATGCGCATTGCTAAATGCAATATCTCTATAATGGTCACAGTTCCAACTACCCTGTACATACTGCGCTAAATGTAATATCTCTACAATGGTTACAGTTCCACTACCATGCGCATTGCTAAATGCAATATCTCTATAATGGTCACAGTTCCAACTACCCTGTACATACTGCGCTAAATGTAATATCTCTACAATGGTTACAGTTCCAATTACCATGCGCATTGCTAAATGCAATATCTCTATAATGGTCACAGTTCCAACTACCCTGTACATACTGCGCTAAATGTAATATCTCTACAATGGTTACAGTTCCAATTACCATGCGCATTGCTAAATGCAATATCTCTATAATGGTCACAGTTCAACTACCCTGTACATACTGCGCTAAATGTAATATCTCTACAATGGTTACAGTTCCAATTACCATGCGCATTGCTAAATGCAATATCTCTATAATGGTCACAGTTCCAACTACCCTGTACATACTGCGCTAAATGTAATATCTCTACAATGGTTACAGTTCCAATTACCATGCGCATTGCTAAATGCAATATCTCTATAATGGTCACAGTTCCAACTACCCTGTACATACTGCGCTAAATGTAATATCTCTACAATGGTTACAGTTCCAATTACCATGCGCATTGCTAAATGCAATATCTCTATAATGGTCACAGTTCCAACTACCCTGTACATACTGCGCTAATGTAATATCTCTACAATGGTTACAGTTCCAATTACCATGCGCATTGCTAAATGCAATATCTCTATAATGGTCACAGTTCCAACTACCCTGTACATACTGCGCTAAATGTAATATCTCTACAATGGTTACAGTTCCACTACCATGCGCATTGCTAAATGCAATATCTCTATAATGGTCACAGTTCCAACTACCCTGTACATACTGCGCTAAATGTAATATCTCTACAATGGTTACAGTTCCAATTACCATGCGCATTGCTAAATGCAATATCTCTATAATGGTCACAGTTCCAACTACCCTGTACATACTGCGCTAAATGTAATATCTCTACAATGGTTACAGTTCCAATTACCATGCGCATTGCTAAATGCAATATCTCTATAATGGTCACAGTTCCAACTACCCTGTACATACTGCGCTAAATGTAATATCTCTACAATGGTTACAGTTCCAATTACCATGCGCATTGCTAAATGCAATATCTCTATAATGGTCACAGTTCCAACTACCCTGTACATACTGCGCTAAATGTAATATCTCTACAATGGTTACAGTTCCAATTACCATGCGCATTGCTAAATGCAATATCTCTATAATGGTCACAGTTCCAACTACCCTGTACATACTGCGCTAAATGTAATATCTCTATAACGGTTCCAATTCCACTATCTCAGTTCAATTTCAACGATATCTCGATATCTCGGTGATGTCTCTTGGAGACATCAAAATCACGTTAAACAAACAAACTATATTCCACATTATTGTAAACGCCATTATTTTATTTTTCTGACATGTTGACCAACCAACATAATAACACATTTTGTACATCATCTCTGATTTGGCGACTTGACAAAGCGTCAAATTTAACTCGCCCTAAAGTGACAAAAAGGAACTCACCACTGAAGTTGGATTCGATGTCGTACGGTATGACCGCCCTGTCCCACAGTCTCTCCGGGTCGGGCGGTGGCGGCTCGCTTCGGCCGCTCTTGGGAGACGTTTTTCCGCCGGTTCTTGCCAGAGTGCCGGAGCTTTTTTTTGGGCCCTGCAACAGAAAGGAAGCATGAGAAAATATTGTTACAGTAAATGCCATCGATATAAAACACATTATCAACAGTTTTGACAAAATCATATTATTGACATTTCAGCAATTTTGAGGAATGTAATTAGACACCAGCAATTACATATAAACTATTGTTCGTCGTTGAACTTTTAAAATTCTATGTTCCTGACATAGCCTGTTGAATAGTGAGTCGGCATCAGAACATATATAATGGATTTAAATTACTGTAAGCAAACAAATACTGTTACTAAGGCGGTTTTTCGGAAAGTGAGATTGTCCTGATGATTTCTTTGAAATAGAGCAACATAGATTCGAAAGTGTTAAAAATTTTACTTACTTGGGATTCGGGATATAATACTAAAATGAAAACAGCCCCTAGATCCGAAAGAGAATTATTGCTGCCAGTCGCTGCCTATTTGCCCTTAGAAACCAATTAAGATCCCACCTGATTAATAGAGAACTAAATTTTGCTGTACAAAACTCTCATAAGGCCACTATTAACATATACGTCTGAAACATGGTCACTAACAGAAGGAGAGGAGAAAATGTTGGCAAACTTTGAAAAAAAAAAGTGCTACGAACTATTTTTGGTGGTGTCAATGACAATGGAAATTGGCGAAGAAGATACAATTTTGAACTTTACAAACTTTTTAGAGATGTTGACATTCTAAAATTTGTTGAAACTGAACAGAATGAGATGGGCCGGTCATCTCATGAGAATGGAAAGTGATTGAGCTGTTTTGAAAGTTTTCAATGAAATCCCTTTTGAACAACGACCGAAGGGAAGACCGAAAAAGAGATGGGTCGAATGTTTAAACTCCGATTTTAATGTGATTAAGATGAAACACTAGAGGTCCACGGCCAAGAGGAGAATAGCCTGGCTGGATCTTTTGAAAGAAGGCAAGGCATACAACGGGCTGTCGAGGTTATGATGATGAAGGCGGGTTAAGTCCGTAGGCTTGAAAGCATCTCGATATCTAATGAAAAGATTGCGGAAGATGATAGAATCTTTCTGATGTCACGACTGTGAAGGCATCACAGTCCCAAATTCCAGAAGGCAAAGACTGATAGGTGTGGTGATCTTAAAAACTAACGTTGTACCTTATTCTATATAATATTTCTTGAAATCTCCAGTGGGTGAAATCGTCTTTAAGTAAAGAATGAAAGGAGAATGCTTTTATTTGAAAGTCATACTCTTTTAATTGTTTGTATCCTTAAGAAACCAGAGCTATCCTCTGTTCTCTTAATAATTCTTGAGAATCTGAAAGAGTGTAGTAGACTTTAGGAAAAGAAATATAAAGAAATATTTTAACGTGAAAATCACACTCTTATAATTCCTCCTACAATGATTCCCTCTACCACATTCCTACCATGATTCCTTGCACAGTCGTCCCAAATCCACTAATTATGCCTTCTGAACTACATGGCAATTTACCTGAAATTTGGAACATAGCAATTTAATATGAAACACCAGCACTACAAGCTGATAGATTTTATCTATACACATAAAAATATTACGATATTACTTAAAAAGAAATGTAATTTGCGTTTCTAAATTTTCCATTCAGTATTATTAAACAAAGGAATCCTGAATACAGAACAAATGTTAAAATGTCTATTTGCAATATGCCTATGTTAACAATGTCTATTTGCAAGATGTCTATGTTAACAATGCCTATTTGTAAGTCTATGATAACAATGTCGATTTGCAAGATGCCTATGTTAACAATGTCTATTTGTAAGATGTCTATGTTAACAATGTCTATTTGCAAGATGTCTATTTTGTGAATGTCTATGATAAAGATGTCTATGTTAACAATGCCTGTTGTAGATGTCTTAACAATGTCTATTTGCAAGATGTCTATGTTAACAATGTTTATTTGTAAGATGTCTATGTTAACAATGTCTATTTGCAAGATGTCTATGTTAACAATGTTTATTTTATAAGATGTCTATTTGTCGTTTGAAGATGTCAATATGATAACAATGTGAATGTAATTATGATAACAATGTCGATTTGCAAGATGTCTATTTGTCTGTGTTAACAATGTCTATGTCTATTTGCATGATGCCTATGTTAGTAATGTCTATTTGCATGATGTCTAATTACAAGATAACAATGTTAAATGTCTAGGTGAACACTTAATAATGATCAAAATATATTCTAAAAACATTTTTATGTAAAGTTCGTTGTTTTGACATCATAAATAAATCTGCATTTAAAGCATAATAGAAAAATATTTTTTTAATACAAATCAATTTGAAGCCAAGAAAAATGTTTTTTTGTTTTTAAGGCAACTGCTAAACCAGGGGTGGCCAACCCTAATGACACTGCGGAAAATTTGGAAATGCATCCTAACTCCGCAGGCCACATATAAAATTATATATCCCCTTATTAGATTTAAACCCACTATAAACAATTTTTTAGTGAAAAATTGAAGCATAATGATTTATTTTTGTGTTTACTATTACTCTTACATGTAAACATAGATAGTATAATAATAATGATACTAAACGCACATTGTATAAAAAACATATATAACACTAATAAGGAAATATAAAAATATACATAAATATAAATGAAATATAAAAAATGAAATCATTAAAAATTATTTATTTTACTAGTGGGATTATTTGTTTCTCCATTCTTTCACTTAACTTTTGAAAATTGATCTCAATTTTGGTATGTGCATATCGTAATTAGTGTTGCAATTGTAATTGTAATTGACGTTTATCGTAATTGATGATTATCGTTATTGATGTTGCATCGCAGTTCGTGTTTATAATTTAATTATTCCGCGAACTCATAACTATAAACTCATCAATAAAACAGACCTTATCTGTGCTATATTCGCGAGAATATCATTTTATAATCAAAGTTCATTTTTTATCATCATTTCGATAGTTCATTTTTGAATAGATGGATGCACACATAATGTATTTTTCGAATACGTTGGTTTTCACTTCTTTGGCCATCATAAAATAAGTATATTTTTAAAAGTGTGATAAATCTTACGGGCCGGAAAAATGTCCAAGGCTGGCCTCGTGTTGGCCACCCGTGTTAGACAATCCTTTAAGAACTTCGTATTTAATTCTAAAACAGAAGACAGGAAATATTTGGTTGATTGCGTATAAAATAATTCGTTGGCGCATCCAAAAAAGACAATCCCATCCATTACAGCTGACTTATCTTAGACGCAGACATCCTTTTTCTTTGAGATTCTCGGAAAAAGATAAAGATCAGTCGATAAGATGGAAATTATTGCCGGAAATGTTGTGGGAATTTCCGCTGTATCAATGTCACATAATTCGGACAAAAGAAAAAAAAATTAATCATGAGACAAAGGTTTATTTTTAGTGACATTAAAAACAGATTGTTCAACAAAAACATACATAGGAGTTTTAAGTGAGTACTTTAAAATAATTTGTTGATCAACGTTAACTTTATTTTTGGTAGATTACAAACTTACTTAACGCAAAACTTATATTTTAAAAAAGGTCAATACAATTTTGACTTTGACACAAGAATGACTTTAGTCAACACAATATTTTATTAATTTATATGAACAGTTGTAAGAAGAGATATAAAATCGATAATTAATTCATTTAGCTTCTACACATTTATTGAGTATTAATTTTATCATACAATCATATAATGAGCTAAATATTTTTTATGAATGTTTCCTAATAATAGCAAAAGGATAGAAAGTTACAAATAAGTCACAATTTATGTACTGAACTAATTAGCATAAATTTCATACAGCAAGTTATTTTTTTGCGATTTCGAGTTCTTTAAATTATATAATAGATACCCAATATTGATTATATACTCGTTTGTGGTTATTTATAAAATAATAAAGTGAGAAAGGAAATTTAAACGTATCTTAATGCGTTCATATAAATGGAAAAATTGCAGGTCTAATAAATGATAATAATAATAATAATAATAAAATAATAATATTATTTGCGTTTTTACAAATAACACTTTTTCTGAAGTGATAAAATTGAATTAAAACGAAGGATTTTTCGTGTAATTACAGTGATACGAGGGTAAGGTGAAAAGTTCTCTGCCTGACACAGAGATGGCGCTTCAATCGGCAAAAATTTATGTTTCCTGCCTGGGTGCACGCCATTAGTTCGTATGAGTTCAGTTTCAAGTTTGTTCTCCCAATTAGTTTGTTTACACGTATTTTTGCATTAGACGTCTTGCGTGTTTTCGTTAAAATGGATAAACTTAAATATCCTGCGGTCATAATATACCTCGTTTGTATGGATTAACCCTAAGGAAATTCATCTGAAGTTGACAAAAGTTTACGGGGACTCTGCTCCTTCCATGTCAACCGTTAAAAAGTGGTCAGCTGAATTTAAACGTAAGTCGCACATCCCTCGAGATGACCCACGTTAAGGACGACGAAAAACCACAACCACGCCGGAAACCATCGTGAAAGTGCATGGTATCGTGTTGGACGACAGGATAGGATATAGTTTTCAAGATAAACAAACATTAAATCTGATCACATGTATCGCCTTTCAATATATATATAATATATATAAATACATTATTTGTAAAACGCATTTTACTTCTAAACATAATAATTTCTGACCTATCGACTTTTCTGTAATTCAATTTATTCCCAACTATCCGACGTGCCTAATAAATCGATTCGACAGACAACTAACAGACGGGGGAAAAGGCTTACTTTTCCATTACCAAAAGCATCCCTTACTCCATTCCCTGGCATATTTTATTCTAATTCATCTCCATTTACAAGATAAGTAAACCATCAAGGAGGGGGATAACAATCCGCTGCAGAGTTCTAAATGGCTAATGAGCAGAGAGGGAGGCAGGAAAAATGGGCGAGATCCGATCCACCAGTTTATCCGCCATTCAATGCAGTTTCAGCAGAGAGCGGCGAAGAAACTCGATTTGGCGTCGAGCAAAGCGGAAAAAATCAGTTGGCGAAACAAATTAGGGTCTTTTCCCGATTCGGGCTGATAGTAATTGTGGCTCATTAGGACATCTCCGGATGTCCGAGGGGAAAGAGAAGAGAAAAAGTTCGTTTTCCGGCCAAATTGGCTGCTGTTGTTCACTTTGAAAGGGTCAGTACCTCTTGTTGTTGGGGAAAAATATCTTGGTATTATTTCGGTAACAACTCGGCCCTGAATACTATTGTCACTACGTTGAATTCGTATATTAACGATGGTGCAAAGAGTTTAAATAAATGAATCAGATTTTGAAATGAAATATAAATAAATTGAAATATCTAATCTGATTAAATCATTCGGGTGTCTTTTTACGTTCTATTGATAAATATTATTTTTTTATCTCTGCAATCCTTTTAAAAATAAAACATAATCAAAATATTCTTGAAAAATAACTTTTCAATGTTAAATATACTTATTTTTAACCATTCTTAAAAGTACTTTTTTTTTTTTATTGTTTGAATTCTTTGATTAGTTTGATTTATATCGAAAAATGTTTCCGATTTGTAAAAATAATCCCAATGTACCTTTTTTATTTCCCATCACAAGACAATACAGTTTTGTTGTTATAATTCAACTAGCAATACAGAGACATGTTATTTTTATATCCTAAGAAAGGGTTGCATCACTGTTACTTTTTAGCACAACACTCAAGGGGCATGTTTGGCTTGAAGTTATGCTACGGACGAAAAAACACTATCCCCACAATGCTCTACTATCTATTAGACCGGGACCTACGGTTTAATGTGGATTCCGAACCACAAAAATATCCATGGGACACAACAATAACGTCCCGAGGATGTTTGTAGTGGACACACATCTCCTACAAATATCCACGGGACCCGAAACCAATACATGTGGTACCATGAGTCAGATCGCTAGTCACTAGGCCATCAGGCCCTAATTATTAATAATATTACCGCAATCAACTTTTCAAGATAAATATTAAATCTGATCACATGCATCGTTTTTCAATATATATATATATCTATAAAAACACATTATTTGTAAAAACGCATTTTACATCTAAACAAAATACTTTCTGATATATCGACTTTTCTGTAATTCAATTTATTCCTAACTATCCGAGTGCTAATAAATCCATTCAAGCAAACAACCAGCAGACGTGGAAAAAAGGCTTACTTGTCCATTACCAACAGCACCCTTACTCCATTCTCTGGCATTTTTTTTCTAATCCATCTCCATTTACAAGACAAGTAAACCATCAGTGGGCCAGATAACAATCCACTGTAGAGTTCTAAATGGGCTAGAGATGGAGGCAGTGAGAAAATGGGCGAGATCCGATCCACCAGTTTATTCGCCAGCGACTAAACTCAATGCAGTTTCAGCAGAGAGACGACGGAGAAACTCGATTTGGCATCGAGCAAAGCGGTAAGATTCAGTTGGCGAAACAAATTAGGGTCTTTTCCCGATTCGGGTTGACGGTAATTGTGGCTCATCAGGGTATCTCCGGATGTCCGAGCGGGAAATAAAAGAAAAAAAGGTTCGTTTACGGCCAAATTGGCTGCTGTTGTTCAGTTTGAAAGGTTAGTTTTTCTTGATGCTGGAAAAAATAAGATCTCGGTATTTCGGTAACAATATGGTTACTCAATATCTTTGTCACTACTTGGAATTCATATATTAACGATGGTGCAAAGAGTTTAAAAAAGTACCTGATTAGGAATGAATTTTAAATAAAAACCAAATGATTTAACCAGATTAGATGTTTTTATTAAATAAATAAAAACATCTAATCTGGTTAAATCATTTGGATTTTTTATGTCCTATTGATAAATGTTGTGTCTTTATAACTACATTTAATTTAAAACAAAATGAATAAAACATACAAATTATTCTTGAAAAATACATTTTAAATGCGTAAATAATTACCTATTTTTAACGAATTGGTAATTTTTCTATTGTTTAAATTATTTAATTGATTTGATTTACATTTAAAGGAAATAAAGAAACCTTACTCAAAATATTCTAAAAAAATATCCTTTAAATGTATAAATAATAATTTTTTTAACAAATTGTTAACTTTTTTTTATTGTTTCAACTATTTAATAATTGAAAATACTTCAACACTGTAATAATTATCGAATGTACGTTATATAACAACTAAAGTACTAAGGTTATCACCAATGTGATGCTAAGTTTGCAGTATTAACGAGGAATTTAGAAAATGTTATCCATAAATAGGTTAAAACTTAGGACGGGACAACTTTTTGAGAAACCTCTTTAAAATTCTGCATCATCCATCATCATCTTCAGTGGCACAAAAGGGCAAGGCGCTCTGCCTGCTGGTAGATTTCTAGACAGGACAGTTTTTTTCTTTTGTAGGGATGTGAGCTACAGCCAATGCTCTACAGCTATATTATACTGGAACCTACGATTTAAAGTGGATCCCAGACCACTACAAACATCCAGGGCCCCGTCGGCACTCGAACCGGAAAACCTGTGGCACGCAGGTCAGTCGACCATCAGGCCAAAGAGATGTTTCTGTATTAATAATTCTTTTACATTTCTTACAACGAACATAATAAATTCAATACAAATATTAATAACCAAATGTAAATATCTTGAATGCATTACGATGGTAATGAGAGGTAAAATCAGATAAGAGATTTTTAAAAATACAAGTTTTGTTTCCTTAAATGGGGTGCACTAAATTAAAATTGCATTAATTATTATTAAGATTACCGAAATAAACTTTTCAAGATATACAAACATTAAAACTGATCACGAGCATCGCTTTCCAATATATATACATATATATATATATAAACATTATTTGAGAAACCGCATTTTCATGTAAACAAAATAATTTCTGACATATCCACTTTTTAGTAATTAAATTTATTTATAACTATTCGAAGTGCCTAATAAATCAATTCAAAAAGACAACTAGCAGACGTGGAAAGGTCTTACTTTTCAATTACCAAAAGCACCACTGACTCCATTTCTCTGGCGTATTTTATTCTAATCCATCTCCATTTACAAGATAAGAAACCATTACAGTGGGGCCAGATAACAATCCACTGCAGAGTTCTAATGGCTAATGGGCAAAGAAGAAGGGGCAGAGAGAATGGCGAGATCCGATCCACCAGTTTATCCGCCAACGACTCTCCATTCAATGCAGTTTCGGCACAGAGTGGGAGAAACTCGATTTGGCATCGAGCAAAAAGCGGAAGAATTCAGTTGGCGAAACAAATTGAGGTTTTTTCCCGATTCGGGTTTGACAGTAATTGTGGCTCATTAGGGCATCTCCGGACGTCCGAGCGACAAAGAGGAGAAAAGGTCATTTGTACCAAATTGGCCGCTGTTGTTCACTTTTGAAGGGTTAGTTTTTCTTGCTGCCGGAAAGAAGATCTTGATAGTATTTCGCTAACAACAAGGTCCTGAATATATTTATCACTGCTTTGAATTCATATATTAAGAATGGTGCAAAAGATTAAAAAAACCCGATCAAGACATGAATGTTAAACAAATACAAATATATAATATGATTGAATCATTTGTGTGTCTTTTTACGTCCTATTGATATATATTATTTCTTTAAAACTACCTTCTATTTAAAATAAATAAATAAAACATACTGAAATTGTTCTTGATAAATATCTTTTAAAGGTGTAAATAATTATTTATTTTTAACAATTTGGTAATTTTTTTATTGTTTTGCTATTGAATAATATGAAAATGTTTCAATTGTGTAAAAATAACCCGAAAATACGTTATACAAATCAAAATAAAAAGAGCATCTCGAATTTGAAGATAAGTTTGGCAGTATTGGCGAGAAATTAAAAAGGGTTTCTACAAATAGTTTAAAGCTTAAAGGACATGAAAACTATTGAGAATCCTCTTTAAAAAGCTTTGAAACATCCATCATCATCAGTGCCGTAAATGTCCATGGTGACAAGAGAAGACAAGAGAAGTTTTCCTTTTGAGCTCTACGCCCAATGCTCTACAGCCATATTAGACCGATCTACAGTTTAAAGTGGATTCCAAACCACTACAAGCATCCATGGGATAAACAAACGTCCCCTGGATGTTTGTTTGAAAAACATCCACTGCAAATATCCACGGGACTCGAACACGATAACTCTGGCACCGAGTGCCAGAGCGCTAGTCACTCGGCCATCAGGGAACTCATTATTATTAAGATTACCAAAATCAAATTTTCAAGAAAAACAAACATTAAATCTGATCACCTGCATCCCTTTTGCATTATATATAACACATTATTTGTAAAACGCAGTTTCACATAAACAAAATAATTTCTGACATATCGACTTTTCTGTAATTCAATTTATTTATAAATATCCGAAGCGCCTAATAAACCGATTCCAACAGACAACTAGCAGACGTGGAAAAGGGCTTACTTTTCCATTACCAAAAGCACCCCTTACTCCATTCCCTGGCCTATATTCTAATCCTCTCCATTTGCAAGATAAGTAAACAATTACTGGGACCCAGATAACAATCCACTGTGGAGTTCCAATGGCTGATGGGCAGAGATGGGGGCAGCGAAAATGGGCGAGATCCAATCCACCAGTTTATCCGCCAGTGACTCTCCATTCAATGCAATTTCAGCAGAGAGCGGAGAAACTCGATTTGGCATCGAGCAAAGCTGATAGATTCAGTTTTCGATACAAATTAGGTCTTTTCCCTGATTCGGGATGACAGTACTGTGGCTCATCAGGGCATCTCCGGATGTCCGAGCGGAAAGAAAGAAAAAAAGGCCGTTTCTTGCCAAATTGGCTGCTGTTGTTCAGTTTGAAAGGGTCAGTTTTCTTGCTGTTGGAAAAGAAGATCTTGGTATTTCAGTAACAACGTTATCCTGAATATCATTGTCATTATCATTTTTATTTCATATATTAGCCATGGTGCAAATAGTTCAAAATAAAGAACCCCATTATGAAATAAATGCAAAATAAATAGAAATATCTAATATTAAACCATTTAGATGTCTTTTTACGTCCTATTGTTTAGTACTATTTCTTTTTCTGTGTATGACATTTTAAATAAATAAATAAATAAAGTATACTCAAAATATTCTTGAAAAATAGGCTTTATATGTGTAAATAATTATTTACTTTTTTTCAAATTGGTAATTTTTTATTGTTTAAATTATTCAATAATATGAAAATGCTTCAATCTTGTAAAAATAACCCGAATGCACGGTATACAATCGAAAATACTAAGAACATCGCCAATGTGGCGATAAGTTTGGCAGTACTGGCGAGGAATTTTAAAATCTTTTCTGTAATTAGGCTAAAATTTAGGACGGGACAACTTTAGAGAATCCTCTTAAAAGATTTTCCACATTCATCATCGTAATCAGTGGCTCAAAAGCCCATGGTGGGAAAAGGCTGTCTGCCTGTTGGTAGATTTCTAGACAGGAGACCTTTTTGGGACTGTGAGCTGTACGTCCAATGCTCTACAGCCATATTAGACCGGGACCTACGATTTAAAGTGCATTCCGAAACACTACAATCATCCATTGCATCGACGGAACACGAATTCGAAACCTGTGGCCCCGGAGTGCTGGTAACTCGACCAACCTTAAACCTCGACCAACCGTGCAATAAAATAAAATTGCATTAATTATTATTAAGATTGCCGAAATCAACTTTTCAAGGAAAACAAACATTAAATCTGAACACAGGTATCGCTTTCCAATATATATATATATATATATATATATATATATATATATAAATAAAACACATAATATGTAAAATATGCATTTCCCATCTAAACGAAATAATTTCTGACATATTGACTTTTCTCTAATTCAATTTATTTCTAACTATCCGAAGTGCCTAATAAATCGATTCCATTAGACAAGTAGCAGACGTGGAAAATGCTTACTTTTCCAATAACAAAAGCACCCCTTACTCCATTATCTCTCGTATTTTATTTTAATCCATCTCCATTTATGAGATAAGTAAGCCATCAGTGGTCCAGATAACAATCCACTGTAGAGTTCTAATGGCTAATGGGCAGAGACGGAGGCAGCGAGAATGACGAGATCCCATCCATCAATTTATCCGCCGGCGACTCTCTATTCAATGCAGTTTCAGCCGAGAGTGGAGAAACTCGATTTGGCATCAAACAAAGAGGGAAAATTCAGTTGGCGAAACAAATTGGGGTCTTTTCCCGATTCGGCTGACAGTGATTGTGGCTAGTGATTAGGGCATCTCTGGATCTCCGAGCGGAATGAAAGGAGAAAAAGTCGTTCCTGGCCAAATTGGCTGCTGTTGCTCACTTTAAAGGGTCAGTGTTTCTTTGCTGTTGGTAGAAGGAGATCTTGGTAGCATTTCGGTAACAACGCGGTCCGCAATATCATTGTCACTACTTTTGAATTCATATATTAACGATGGTGGAAAGAGTTCAAAAAAAAAGAACTGAGTATGAAATAAAAACATCTAATTTGATTAAATCATTTGAGTGTCTTTTTAATTCCTATTGATAAATAATTTTATTTAACCCTGCATTCTACCTAAAATATAGAATAAATAAAACATACTCAAAATATTCTTGAGAAATATCTTTAAAATGAGTAAATAACTACTTATTTTTAACAATTTGGTAATTTTTTTTTATTGTTCAAAGTATTTAAATAACTGGAAAACATTGGAAAATACTTCAGATTTCTAAAAATAATTCGGAATGTTTTATTTTTTTATTCCCCATGACAAGGCAATACGTTGTTTGTTTTTTTTAATGCAGCTGGTAATACAGAGATAATTAATCTTTGTACCTCAAGCATGGGCTCCACCGCTGTTACTCATTTAACACTATCCAGGATGGGGGGGGGCAAGTGTGACTTTTGTTACTACTACGGTTTAAAGTGGTCTACTACTACAACTACTCCCTCAACACTCTACGATCCTATTAGACCGGGAACTACGGTTTAAACTTTATTCCAAACCACTACAAACATCCATGGCGCCGCCAGGACTCAGACCAGAAACCTGTGGCACCAAGCGAAAGAGCGCTAGTCACTCGTCCATCAGGCCACTAATTATTATTAAGATTACGGAAAATCTACTTTTCAAGATAAACAATCATTAAATCTGTATCGCTTTCCAATATATATGTATATGTCTAAAACACATTTTTGTAAAAACGCATTTTACATCTAAACAAAATAATTTCTGACATATCTACATTTCTGTAATTGAATTTATTCCTAACCATCCGAAGTGCCTAATAAATCGATTGAAGCAGACAACTAACAGACGTGGAAAGGGTTTACTTTTCCATTAGCAACAAGCACCCCTTATTCCATCCTCTGGCATATTTTTATTCTAATCCATCTCCATTTACAAGATAAGTAAACCATCACACGGTCCAGATAACAATCCACTGTAGAGTTCTAATGGCTAACGGGCAGAGAGGAAGGCAGTGAGAATGGGCGAGCTCCGATCCACCAGTTTATCCGCCATTCAATGCAGTTTCAGCACAGTTTCGATTTGGCATCGAGCAGCGGAGACAGTTGGCCAAATTAGGGTCTTTTTTCCCCGATTCGGGTTGACAGTAATTGTGGATCATTAGTGCATCTACGGATGTCTGAGCGGAAAGAAGTGAAAAAGGTCATTTTCTGTCCAAGTTGGTTGCTGTTGTTTAGTTTGAAAGGGTCAGTTTTTCTTGCCGTTGGGAAAAGAAGACCTTGGCAGTATTTTGGTAACAATATGGTCCAGAATATCAGTGTCACTATCATTTGAATTCTTATATTAAGGATGGTGCAAAGAGTTATAAAAATACAACAACCCGATTATGAGATGAAAGCTAAATAAATAAAAATATCTAATCTGATTTAATCATTTGGATGTCTTTTTTACGTCCTATTTATAAACACTATTTATTTATAACTTCCTTCCATTTAATCCTTTAAATGCGTAAATAATTACTTATTTTTAACAAATTGGTAATTTTTGTTGTTTAAACAATTCAATAGCTTGGAAAATGCTTCAGTTTTGTAAAATTAATCCGATTATATATTATACAAAGAGAAATATTAGTAGCAGTGTAGTGACACGCTTGACAGTATTGGCGATTTCTCTTTTCTGTAATTCAATTTATTTCTAACTATCCGAAGTGACAAATAAAATCAATTCCAGCAGACAGCTAGCAGACGTGGAAAAGACATTATTTTCCATTACCAAAAAGCACCACTCACTCCATTCTGTGTCAAATTTTATTCTAATCCATCTCTTTACAAGATAAGTAAACCATCACGGGGGGCCAGATAACAATTCACTGTAGAGTTCTAATGGCTAATGGGCAGAGAGGGAGGCAGATCCGATCCTCCAGTTTATCCGCCAGTGGCTACTATTCAATCCAGTTTCAGCAGAGAGCGGAGAAACTCGATTTGGAGTCGAGAAAAGCGGAAAAATTCAGTTGGCGAAACAAATTAGGCGTTTTTTCCCGATTCGGACTGACAGTAATTATGGCTCATTTGGGCATCTCTGAATGTCCGTGAAGGAAAGAAAAGAAAAAAAGTCGTTTCTGGCCAAATTGGCTGCTGTTGTTCAGTTTGAAAGGGTCACTTTTTATCTTGCTGTTGCAAAAGAATATCTTGGTATTATTTCGGTAACAACATACCCTGAATATCTTTGTCACTATTTTGAATTCATATATTAACGATGGCGCAAAGAGTTCAACAAAAGAACCCGATTACGAAATGAATGTTAAATAAATAAGAATATCTAATCTGATTAAAACATTTGGGTTCTTTTTTTGCGTCCTTTGATAAATATTATTTCTTTGTAAATGATTAAAAGCAAATAAAACATACTGAAATTAATCTTGAAAAATATCTTTTCATACTTTTTTAATATACCTTTTACCTCCACCAAATTCTAAAAAGTACTTTTTTTTTTAAAATTTGGTAATTTTTTGTTTAAATCATTTAATTGATTTGATTTTATTATTGGAAGATGTTTCGGATTTGTAAAAAATAATCTAATGTATTACCCATGACAAAACAATACGTTGTTGTTGTTCTTAATGCAGCTGGCAATATAGAGATATTGGCGCCATAAGCAAGGGCTGCACCGACGATAATTATTTAACACTGATCAGATGGCACATTTAGCTTGAAGATATGCACGGACGCAAAAAACACTAACCTGAAACGTTCTACTATACTATTAATCGGGACCTACGGTTTAAAGTGGATACCGAACCCCTACAAACATCCATGGCACCTTGCCTGTAGATTCGGACTGAGAAACTGTGGTACAGAGCGCCAGAACGCATTCACTAGGCCATCAGCCTTTAATTATTATTATGATTACCCAAAACCACTTTTCAAGATAAAAAACATTAAATCTGATCACATGCATCATTTTCCAATATATATATATATATATAATATACATTATTTTAAAAACACGCATTTCATCTAAATAAAATAATTTCTGACATGTCGACTTTTCTGCAATTCAATTTATTTCCTAACTATCCGAAGTGCCCAATAAATCGATTCCAGCAGACAACTAACAGACGTGGAAAAGGACTTACTTTTCCATTACCAAAACCCCTTACTAAATTCTCTTGCATATTTTATTCTTAATCCATCTCCATTTACAAGATAAGTAAACCATCACCATGGACAAAGATAAAAATCCACTGTAGAGTTCTAATAGCTAATGGGCAGAAAGGGAGACAGCGAAAATGGGCGAGATCCCACCCACTAGTTTATCCGCCATTCAATGAAGTTTCAGCAGAGAGCGGAGAAACTCAATTTAGCATCGATTAAAGCCGAAAAATTCAGTTGGCGAAACAAATTGGGGTCTTTTTCCCGATTCGGGCTGACAGTTATTGTGGCTCATTTGGGCATCTCTGAAGTCCGAGCGGAAAGAAAAGAAGAAAGTCGTTTCTGGCCAAATTGGCTGCTGTTGTTCAGTTTGAGAGGGTCAGTTTTTCTTTGCTGTTGGAAAAGAAGATTATTTCGGTAACAACATAGTTATCTTTGCAATTTTGAATTCAATATAACGATGGCGAAGATCGGTTCAACAAAAGAACCCGATTATGAATAACGTTGTTAAATAAATAAGAATATCTAATCTATTAACAATTTGGGTGCTTTTTCGAAAAGATAAATATTATTTCTTTTACGAAATGTATGTTAAATAAATAAAAAATATATAATATTAAATCATTTAGTCATGTTTTTAATATCCTATTGATAAATAAATACTTTTTTTTAACCCTGTATTCAATTTAAAGTAATTTTAAATAAAACACACATTTGTAAAAATAATCAAATAACTTTTGACAAAAATATCTGTTTTAAATTTGTAAATAATTACTTATTTTTAACAATTTGGTTATTTTTTATTGTGTAAATTATTTAATTGAATTCATTTACAATGGAAAATACTTCAGATTTGTAATAATAATCGGGATATTTGTTTTTGTTTTTTCAAATGACAAATCAATACGTTGTTTTTGTTCTAATGCAGCTGGCAATGCAGAGACAGTTAACCTTTATGCCACAAGTAAGGGCTGCATCACTATTACTCATTTAAAACTACCCATGTGGCACGTGTAGCTTGAAGATATGCTACGTTCTGCAAGTCACACTATCTTCACAACTGTCTACGATCCTATTAGGCCGGGACCTACGGTTTCAAGTGGATTCCAAACCACTACAAGCATCCATTGGACGAAACAAACAAACGTTCCGTGGATGTTTGTATTACAAAACATCCACTACAAATATCCACGGGACTCGAACCCGATACTTGCGGCACCGAAGGCAAGAAAGCTAGCTACTCGGCCACTAGGCCCCTATTTATTATTAGGTTTACTGAAATCAACACTTCAAGATAACATTAAATCTAATCACATACATCGCCTTCTAATGTATATATGAATAAAACACATTATTTTTAAAAACGCATTTTACATCTAAAAATAATTTCTGACAAATTGACTTTTCTGTAAATTAATTTATTCCTAACAATCCGAAGTGCCTAATATATCGATTCCAACAGACAACTAGCAGACGTGGAAAGGGCCTACTTTTCCATTACCAAAAACACCCCTTACTCCATTACCCTGGCATATTTTATTCTAATCCATCTCCATTTACAAGATAAGTAAGCCATCAAGGGGGACCCAGATAACAATCCACTGATGGCTAATGGGCAGAGATGGGGGCAGCGAAAATGGCGAGATCCGCCATTTAGATTCGAGATTTTTTCCGCCACGGAGATTTATCCGCCATTCAATGCAGTTTCAGCAGAGAGCGGAGAAACTCAGTTTGGCGTCGAGGAAAGAGGACAAAAATTCAGTTGGCGAAACAAATTACGGTCTTTTTTTCCCCATTCGGGCTGGCAGTACTGTGGCTCATTAGGTCATCTCCGGATGTCCGAACGGGAAAGTAAAAGAAAAAGTCCATTTCTGCCCAAATTGGCTGCTGTTGTTTAGTTTGAAAGAGTCAGTTTTTCTTGCT